>JAUMHD010026095.1:7724-40722 GCA_032359135.1 Ulvella scutata | reverse complement strand
GCTTGTTCCACTGGTGTTGTACATCGTGGTCTGTGGTTGCGAATCAGTAGGCAGTATCTGAGTTGTGCCCTGGCTCGTGGTGGTGGCTTTGTGTTTCGTCACTAATATCGCAGTTTGGGTAAGAGTGCTGGGAAAGACCTTCGTGATTGTGATGTTGTGCTATTCGAGTGAAGTGGTGGGTGTTTTGTGGTAGTTGATTTTGGCTATTTGGGTTCATGCCTATTTACTACCTTTCCGGTTTGTAATGAACGTCTATGAAACTTCAAGTCTGGTCTGAAACATTGCCCGGACTTTCCGGCGCGTTCTGGAACGCTGGTCCAGACCGGCAATGGAACCAGAGACTGCGTGGTGTACAGTGGAAACGTTCACGCACCGGTAGTACAGGTGGTAGGGTGTACGGTCAGTCCAGAAGCCAAGGCAAACTGAGCCCTGCTTTCCTTTTCAATGTCCTCGTCAAGACTGTGCGTACACGTGTGGGTCAACTCTGGATGCAGCAATGTTTTGGTTTGTGAATTACTCATGTGCTTCTATCAACGTGTCCGAACGGCGACCTGGCGCTGGACAGTTTTAACTGACCGATCAATTTCAGCGGTATCGACAGGTTTTGACCTACCAAGGGTCAGATAGCACAAGCCTCTATCCACAACTGCCAATGCCCCCAAGGTCTTGCGAGAGCAATACATATTGCCGATCTATAATCGATCTGCAGTACGACGACATACATACGGAATCCTGGGATTGTACAGGTCGCTTCGGCATCAAGCACGGTTGCACAGCTGTGACCAGAGCGCCTCACGCAGATACATTGTATACGTGACCACTTTCAAGTTACTAGTGTACCAGCATCAGCGATGGATCTCTTGAATCAGGTAGCAAGCGCTGCAGAGGGCGTGACAGGCGTCAAAGTCGACGAGGGTGAAGACATGAAGCAGACCATGAAGGAGCACGCAATGGAGGAGATAATGGAGGATAAGCTGTCCAAAGTAGCAGGTGAAAAGGTGTGTTCTTATGGCGAACGTCAAGTACTGGCGGTGGTTCGCATCCAGACACCAAAATAATTTTTGATCGCTGCTGGAGAGCCAGCAAAGGCTATATTCCCGACGCAACGCGAACAAAAATATTTCCCTGTCATCGATTCGGAGAGCAAGAAACGGATTTACATGGTCATCGCCGGACAGCAAGCTCTGCGTCGTAAAACATACTTCCGATCCATCACTCCAATCAGTTGCAACAGGCAGCGCTGTGCGCTCACAGCTGAATAGTAGCATACTGTAAAGGTGTGGAGCTTACCATTCCAGATTTGACACCTTCAGGTGTCTCCAGATGCCGTGCCGTGATCCACCACAACATAAATCTGTCACAGAGGTGTTTCACGGCGCAACTTATGTATTGCCTCAAAATTGCACCGCATATATCAATATGCATACTGTTACCGTCACAGTTCGGTTTAGATTCGTAGAAACTGCTGCAAAACTATGAACACTCGTCACTTCCTATGTGTGTGTTGGTTTACCTTTTGTAGACCCATATGTATCTGCTACAAAGATGATCGTAACTTGATGCAGGTTGTCAAGAACGACATTGCACAGTCGATGATCGAAAAGGTGGCAGACATGGCCAGTGACAAGGTTCCGGACTCGTGGGTTGCATCAGGAGCAGGTGCAATGGCAGCTGAGGAGAGTGAGAAAGCTGGAGGTCCCGGACTGGGAGAACTCGCCGGAGCTGCAGGCCTCGCTTCAACTGTGATGGGTGGAGGTGAGTCTAACGGTGGTGAGGCTGGGGGCGTGGGTGCGCTGGCCAGCATGGCTGGTGGCCTGATGGGAGGTGGTGAAAAGGCTGAAGAGAAACCATCTGAGGGTGAGGCTGCAGGTCTAGGACAGCTCGCTGGTATGGCTGGTCAGTTCCTGGGGAAGTAGAAACATGTCACTTGGTTACATCTAGCGGACGGGGTTGTCTACGACATATTTGTTTTTATTGTGTCGAATATAGGTGAGCTGGTAGAGTTGTACTTCAATTCATTGGTGTGACGCTGTGGCTGGCTTGTTCTCATACTGTATAATTGGTGCTGTGAGAAAGTGGAGTGCTGTAACTAGGATAATGGGCTTGAGTGGAAGGAAAACAGGCTGATCAATGGCCCAGACCTGTCAGGGTGTTCCATTATATGTTTCTGGTTCGTGATGTGGGTTCGGTGCACCTGGAAACTTGTGGTGTTCCTGACGTACTGCCTTTTTGGCTTGACATCGGTTGTATTGCAGTGTGGGTGTGTGTTTTGCTACCCTCATGGTTGTACCGATCATTCGTTCTCAGGGCGACAGGGCACTACGAACAGCATGCTGCCCCACGTACTGATTATCAATCTGAAGCAAGGTATCCATGGGACATGCTAGGGAAGTCAGCATGTGGGAAGAAGACATCTAGAAGAAGTGTGTGCCAATTGCATCGACAGGACACAACAGTAGAGCAGGAAGACGTGTGTGCCTCTTGAAGACAAATGCTGCTACTACAATACAACTCGATAGCCCAAATGTCTACAACATATCGAGCATATAATGCGCTGTGAGTTTCCTTGGATGAAGTGCCACTTGTAACATGGCAGCAATAACGCTGCAAAACGAGGATACATGTGCATGTAGTATACGCGAATGCCTAAGAAGATATTTTTTAAGCACGACAATTCTTTGTTTTTCTTAATTGTCGTGGAAATCAAACGAAGCAGTAGAAAAGGAAGCAGCTGTTGACATGGGGTGCCACACCTCACTCCTTCATATGGCTTGAACTCCCCCTCTTCCAGTTCAGGTTCGCCAAGAATAAGCCTCAGTTGATCTTTGAGCTCTTCATTACTCATGCTGCTGATATCATCGTGCTTTGTATCAGGAGCATGAACAGCCACCCGTTGCAGTCGTGCAATGCTCCGGACCTGTGCCTTTCCGGCCCATAAACGACTAAACCGTGTACGTAATGCGATATCCAAGCGCATACTGCAAAAAGCTCCGTACATGAGACCTGCTTCCCGAGTCCTACTCTCCAGCTGATTACTGGTTCAATCTAGAAACGTCACCCAACTTGACCCAGCGAAGTGTGCACACTGGCCCCAAGAAATACCCTATACAGGACAATAACACCTGGATTTGCAGAAAATTACTAGGCGCCTGCGATCGATACGGTCTCCCTAGCTCGAGTGCTTGATCTTGCGGCGTGCCTGACAGGGCAAAACTCCGGTACCTTGACGTGGTCACAAGGTATAAGCCAAAGGCACGACAGTGAAGAAGCAGAGAACCATGCCTGATTCTGTTCTGCATGTTCATCGCTGCGTACAGTGGCGTCCTCTGTTTGATGGCTGTGACTGGAATGTAACGGCACCTAGCCACGATTGCTCATGATCAATCACATCTGAACCGAAAGTATAACCTGATCTCGCCGTCTGTGAAAAACCACACGATACATAGGGAACATTCGGTGATACTTTGTGTGGCTATGTTGGAGGCCTTCGAAGTGGCAGAAGGCACGCACAGCACCATTTGAGTTTTGCCCACGCACGGGCAGCGATCGGCGCTGGCCGCGCAGTTCAGTATGTAGCTTCTGTAAACTTGTTGTTACAGTGTTTCTCTGCTCGCATGTATGTCGTATTCACCTTCGTTACAGCACATCAAGGGGCTTATCGCCCAGGCTACATCTCCCAATGAATCCACGGTACGCTGAATCCACATGGACATCTCAGTATCTCCATCAAGTTCACATGGCCAATAGCGGGATGTTTTTTAGCGCAATTAGGCAAGCCTACAAGGGCAGCGGTTTCGATTCCTTCGTCAAGTGCACGTCAGACGAGCTTAGGCTGACTTCACACCTTGTTTGTGTATCCAACGCACGAATGTACATGCAGGCTTGCAGAGTTGACGCGGTGGCTAAGCTACGGCACGATGCTGTCGAGCTGTACAAGTACGTGCCTGACTCAGTGCAGCTGGCCACCTTCTCCTGTACCTTTCGTCCATTTTATTCACAACAAACTCATGCCATGTTCGTAATGCAAGCGTATTCCACTTTTCGAGGGAATTGCTACCTCTGTATCTATAGTGTTGCGATGCACAGTACGACGTGGAAAGGAGACAGTACATAATACACCCAGATCGTCAATCATAAGTGTCCAAAGACGGCAAGTTCGTGCAGGAGGAAGAATTCTAAGCATTTGGTCGGATACATGTGGAAAGAGGTACCTAAACTCGTCTTTCTTGGCTCTCAACGACTGGGAAGTGCAGCAGCAGACTGCACCGGTGCCATCGGGGCAGCAATTCTAAGCTGCCAAGGCGCTTCTTTGCCAGATGATCGCAATGACAGAGATGCTAGAAAGCCTCAGCGTGGTGGTAGGCGCCGAAATCCTGCAAAGACAGCCACTCCACAAGTCGTATCATATGCACCATTTGCACTCCTTGAATGGTCTGGGGCGCTACTAACTGGCTCCAACTGTGAACACACAGGATCACATGTCGGTAAAGCCGAGCTTGATCGTGTTTTGTGCTGTGTGAAGTCATTTTTGCGACACTGTGGCAACGATAGTCTGCCCCGAGCAAGTCTGCAAACTGTGCGGGTGTTTCTGAAGCTTCTAGACTCTTCTAAGACGAAATATGATGACTTGAGGGGGTTGCTGGAGACACTGAAGGAGGCTCTGGGAGGTTGTAAGCAACACGAGATTGCTGAGTTGCTACCTGACCTGTTGGACGTTCTACTGGGGTGGGCTGTTGATCCAGCCACAGACAGCAGTACCAGGTGTGTTCCAGCCTTACAACTGGGGAACTACTATTTTGTGCAGGAGCTTGTGTGTATGTAAGAAGTGCACGAGACAAAGAAAACCAACGACAACCCAACTTGTGATGAAGTTATTGTTCATCATCCATTTCCTGGGTAGAGATGCATTCAAAGTGTCATAGCTTATACATGCAGCTTCCCAGGATGCAGGAGGGCAACTGTGTCTTGTGATGTGCAGGGCAGCAATTCACAGTGTGATTCATAGTACTGGCTCTGCCTGGCATGCATGCGCGCAGGCTATCTGCAACCTTGTTGCCTCAGTTACAGCTGATATGCATGAGATCAATCAATCGCTGCTCAAGTCATCAGGCGACAGCCTTGATGCATGTCCATCTTCAGGAGACACAACCGGAAGCAGTGTACTGCCGAAACCCGATCGGGCAAAGTTTTTGTCGCTTTCAGGGGTTATGGTCGCTATCGCCACCGTCATGCATAGGAACCCATCTCCTTCTTTTGCGCTCGCACCAGAACCAATCGGGCAGCACATAATATTGCTGCTGTCTTTTGCCAATGCATGCATGTGTTCGCCAAGTTCAACGAGCCTAGACGGTTTTTCAACAGGAATGGTTTCTGGGACACATGCCACCTCAAAGGCGGAAGAGCATGCATCACCGCAAGAGGGTTCGCAACTGTTGTCCTTACCGGCTATCATTGTCTCGTGCACACAACATGCGACGGTGTGGCTAGGGTTGTTGCAACGAGCTGCACCACCACGCGCTGTAGCGAAGGTTCTGGAACGTGCATGCAAGCTTGCAAATGCTTCTATGCTTGACGTCATGCCGGCTGCAGTTCCACAGTCGTGGCTACAGGTGAATGAACATGATCAGGGGGGTGCAGGGGCAGCAGCTAAGGGGTCTGATTCCTTGCAGAAGGCTTACGAGGAACCTTCCAGAAGTTTCGCTGTCGCAGCTCCAAGCCAGGACATTGCTGCAGTCGATACAATGGTGCAGCAAGCCTTCCAGAACGTGCTGAAGTTGCATGCATGTTCCGAGGCTGCCTCACCAGACACTCGCCCAGATCCAACACCAGACACTACCAAACACGCAGCCTCATCCATCTCATCCATGCATGCAGATCTTCCGACATGGATGGTTCTGCTCATGCATGTGAGTTTATTGCTGAACCTTGATTGTGTCACTTGTAGTGGACAATGCATGAGCGCAACTCAGGGGTCTGAGGACGCGGCGCCTGTAGCTACGCGTCATAGCATGCATGAAGCGTCATATCCACGCTCCGAATCACAAGACGCAATCACTGAAGTGTACCTGCAGAATTTATCATTAGTCAGGCACTCTGCAGTACCTGCCGCTTGGGGTTTGCTGTCCGTGATGGTCCCGTTGCTCGAACCCATAGCACCGTTTTGTGTGCACGTCAAGGTTCCAGAAGCACCTATGGAACCTTCTGTTCCGTCTTCGACAGATGCTTCTGCGGGTCAGGCGTTGAGCACAAAGGTCACGGCCACGCAGCTCAGCTGGGCTGCGCAACTGTGGCGCATGCATATGGACATGAGTAGGGTTGTGTTGGATCGAGCGAGATCTGAGCGTGCTGAAGAGAGCAGGGGTATTGCAGGGTTCATACTGAATCTTGTGACGCACCGAGCCGGGCAACGCGTCGTGAGGAGCGTGTGCGAGTTCACGGTGAACTCGCTGCAGCGCGCCGGTAGCCACACTCATGCACTCATTCCTGATGCAGCTGCGGCGGGGCAGGACACCACCAGGGGGGGCACAGAACGGTGGAAAGGTTCACAGGAACCAGATTCAGGAGCGGTAGGAAAGGATACTGTGGAGCAAAACGTCGTGCATGCACGTTTCCAGTTCATTTTTGGAACGCATCTGCTGCAGACTGCTCTTCGGAGACAGCAGTTGCCAGTGAGTGCCATCCTTGCACTTGTGGAGGAAGCGTGTGGTATGATGCAGCGCATGCTTGTCGCACGTACTGACACGATGCCGTTTGAGGCGATGAGCGTGAGCCCAGCGAAACCTGGGGAAACAGTGAAGCATCGTGTTGATGAGGGAGGGGGTCATTCCCCACCTGCAGTGGTAACTCCCCCAGTTGTAGAGGGGGGCTGTGGCGGCGGGGGTGTGGGTGGGGGTGGGGGTCTAGTGATGGGCTCCAACATCCCACTAGAAGATCGCTTGCAAGTGCTGGCGGTGTCTACATCTGCAGTGTGTCTTGCAATGCAGACCCCTCTAGCCACACAGCAGCGTGTGCATGCATGCACTTCGTCGCTGCTCGCTGCCGCGTCAACCTTCCTGACGGATGCTCTCGGTGCTTTGCTGGAGACAGCACCCTTACGCCACATTTTTCGCAGTGATGTGGCCACAGGTGGTCCTGAGATTCCGTCTGTGTATGAGAGCGATGGTGGAGACACTGACTCAAAGTCCGTATCACCTGTAGCCACCGGCCATACGAACGATATCGCAACACACACATCCGGTCAAGAGGCAAAGCAGTCGGCAGAGAAAGCTATTGTTTCTGGCTGCAGCATGATTCAACAACTGTTTCTAGCAGTTTTGGACAAACAAGCAGCGACCTGCGTCATGGGACTGTGCATTGAGGCAATCATCATCACCACATGTGTGTTGCCTGGTCACTTCGATCCCGAGGCTCTGTCATCAGTGAAAGCACCTGTAGCCGCAAAAGACAAAGAATCGACATCAGCGCAGTCAAACCCATCTGCTGAAATCGCAGGGCATACTGCAGTTGCTGATGGATCCAGCGATTCTGTTGGGAGGACCCTTCTAGCCACAGCAGCTGCACTCATGGGAACCATGACTGGGTGCACGGGGCTGCGCGCGTCGCAGCACATGCATACTGTGCTTCTAGGGTTTGCAAGTTTGAGTGTTCCAGCTGCTGCACACTCCCAGATGAAAATGATTCTGTACCGAGCCGCTGCATGGGCTTCCATGCATGACAGTCAGAGCGAAAACGTCATTGGGGGAAGTCCGGTTGGCGTACCTGGTGCTGGTATGCATGTGAAAGGTTCACACATGCATGCACAGGTACCACTTAGTCTGAGAGCAGCCGAGGCTGCACTTCTGAGGTTCACAGATGCACAGATCGCAGTGATGGGCAGGCGCGAAGTTCGCACTGCGACACCTGAAGCCACTGCAGCGGTGTTGCTGGAGGCGTTGGTTCGCGGGGGGGCTGCTAGCCGAAAAGTTTTGGTCGCACCTGGTACGCTGTTATTTTGTTATCTTGCTCCGACATTCTGCGCATATAGACGGAGCCCTACAGTGTTTATTTTTTTTCCGTGCCCAAGCAGGAAATGTTAAACCAGCAAGTTCACACACGAATCCAGTTCACATCGTTTGTTCATACTTAGGTGTTATGCGGGATCGACTGTCGCATTGTCAGCAACGCAAGGGGTGTGAGTTGAACCGTTCAAGTCAACTTTAGGGGCTGCAATAATGTGCTTCCATCTCGCATGTCCAGATGTTGTATGAGCGCAGGATTCATGTTCAATTCAGTCAACGCATGATGAATGCAGCATGCATGCAGGCAGCGATATCAGCATGAAAGCTGAGGGGGAACAGAACTGGGAGGCGTTTCTTTCTGCGCTGCAATCCGGTCACAACAAAACGTATTCGAAACATGCATTGGTGCGATCTGCAATGCACTCAGTAGCCGAGTCTCTGGTCGCGAGCCGCTTCAAGCCACTAAGTGGCGGCGCGGGTGCCGCACTGCTGGCACTGGAGAACTCATTGAGGTTGGTGCTGAGAAGAACGATAGGAACACACACACCTCAGTACGTTTTGAATCATCCAAACTATGTAAGATGTCTTGGTTGATAATGTTGGAAATGGTATGCGTCCATGTACAGGCCGGTTTACACGAGCATTTGAAACCTTGCCTTTGAAGAATATATGAAACCATATGAAAACAAAAAATCCGGTAAATCTGATGTCAAGACTACTGTCCTTGATAACGAGTCCTTCCTGTCGGTTTCATGGATAGTTGTGAATGTTGATACGCTCATGAACAGTGATTGATGAGCCGTCCGTCATTTATCCACGTATGAATGGTTCATGTTTGCTTTTATAAACCACTTCCAAATGTGTTCAGTGGCTACAGGGGTGGAAGGGCGGCAGTGGATTTGGAGATGCTGCAGCCCACAGTGCTCCATTGCAGCCTGCTGCCCACATGGCCCAGCCTTCGCAGTGTGAACGCGGCCAGTGCACACTCTGAACTTCTGTTCAGTATCGCTCAGCAGCTTCACATTGCACACACGGGTATGCGTTCCCCCCTTGCATGCGCATGCATATACGTAATCAGGTTTCGGAGATAATTTGGCCCAGTCCCAACCTATAGCGGCAACTTATGCATACTTGAACGGGCACTACGTTTTTACGCTGCCCACATCCCACTTCATAGCTCATGCGGTGTGGTTTTTTACCTCAGATATCTCTGCCGTCGAATGTGGGGTGTGTTCAGCGGGCAAATGTATGAAAGGGCGCAGTTTCCACTGGTACATCCCTACGAACGCCATCGAAAGCCTACCACAAACATGAACCGGAACGGCTACATAATAGCGATATATTCAAGATGTAGATGTAAGTCGTGAAAATCGTGAAAATCTTTCGTTGTTTGCTTCACAATCTACGAAATTCAGGTTAGCTAAGAGTGCTGGGAAAGACTTTCGTGATGGTTCTGTTGTGCCATTCGAGTGAAGTTGTGGATGTTTTGTGATATTTGATTTTGGCTATTTGGGATCATGCCTATTTACTACCTTTCCGGTTTGTAAAAGAATGGCTTCACTATCTACGAAATTCCCGGGTCTGGTTACCGCTTTCTATTCCCGGGTCTTTGGGATCGGGCCATTTAGCCTGTCTTGTCGCCAGAGGTTTCTTGCGTCTGATCATCAGTTCCGGGTTCAAATGGTAACCTTCCTTCTGCCACGTCCACTCATACTGTCTTCCTTCACAGTGTGGTGTTGAGAAGGGGCTTTAGTCATGGTATACATGAAAACTGCACTGAGCACAGGGTACGGTAGACTTGTCAACTACGATCTCGTCTGATTCTGCTTCGTTGGAGCTACGCCAGCTCACTAACACTGTGTGTCGGTTATGTCGTCATGCTGAACACTATCTCCTGTGTGTCTCTGTAACGTTTTTCCTCGTTTCGGGTGTAGTGTAAAGATGTGGGGTTTTTCAGGTCACACATGACAACTGCACTCATAAGGGGGATCTGCTGAATGCTTCAGTACAATCTTATCTTGTTGGTTTTGTACCCGAGTAGGCATAGCCGGGTTCGGTAGCTGGCTCATAAGTATTAGACATGCGAAGATATATGGCGCCGTGTGTTGAGCTTGTGGAGCTCTTTCTACTAAGTTTTCTGGACAACGGAAGTGTGCTATGTTCCACACACCTCAGGCACAGACTCTAAACTCAAGCGCTTCATATTTAGCGGATACTTCAAGGTAGCGTAGGGATGTTGGCCATTATCTCGTTTTGTAACAGAACTTTGGCGCTTTCCCACGGCTTGAGTCAGTCCCTAAACTAAAGTGGCATGGCTTGATCCACCATGTAGGTAGAGATCCTATCTTCATTTGCTGCGGTGGGCTCGGTAGTGGCATGCCTGGTGTCGTTCGTGCGAGGTCAAAGTCAGTCGTCATGCGTTGATTTTCTGGTGCATATGCCATTCATTGGAGTGCCGCCTGTAACTTTACACCCAGTAAAGTATCTTCCCAGTTCGCTTCGTTGGACCTACCATCGTACGTTTTTCCAGTGTGCGTTGGTTTTGACTACCTGATGAAAACATACGTCCTGAAAACATACGTCCTACCTGATGAAAACATACGTGCGCAAGCGTTTTCCCTCGAAACTCCTCTAAATATTGCTGGGATGGTGTCATTTCTCTCGGTTGTTCAAGGTTTGGTGCACATTTAATTAAATGTGCACCTGGAACCGAGACTACCGTACATGGCGAATACCTTGGACAGTTCAGCTGCGCGTGACAGGAAACTCTTGTAAAATTTCCGACGTTTAGGCTAATTTTCGAGCGTGACAGACATTTTTTGGTGGGCGACATCGACATTTCAGGTGATTCGATGCGTGACAACGTATTTCTTTCAGAGCCAGTTCGACATTTTCAGTGCGTGCGAGGCATGACAGCAGATTTTGTGTGTGTGAACTTCGACGTTTTGGGTGGGTGTGACATGCACGTGGTGCGCTGCAGCAGCAGTTCTGTTCTGTGAGGACATGTAGCAGATGTGCATCCCTGAAGAACAGGTTGTCAATAAAAAGCGTGAAAACGTTCACCTCCCTGGGGGCACTTCGACAATTCAAGACTGTATGATGCGTGACACATGCATTCTTCCCGGGACACTTCGACGTTTGCTGTCAGTGCAATGCGCGAGAAGAAACTTTTCGCGGGGTACCTTGACGTTGCGCCATTTTGAAGCGTGTCATCCCCGACATCTCAAGGTCGTGTGACATGCTTCACGTCGATGGTATTCGCCTTGTACGGTACTAACATCTGGTTAATGCGAATCTGGCGTATGCGACCTGATGTATTGTACGAACCAGTGAGGTCAAACGGTGTCCGTACATTGAAATCCTGCTGGATAGTCTGAACTTCTGGATAGTACGAACTGAGTCAGAGGAGCTAGTTGGGCTCGTATTAACCAGATGTTTATGTTGATTGTACACTCAAGTGGACCGACAGGGCATCATTGTTATACTTCTGCTATTTATGTGTGAATGTGAAGGCATCCAACACTATTCAAAGATGAAGTAGTTGACCAGTGCAAGCATGCATGCAGGTACCCATTTGGGAGGGGTGACAACGTCTGACGTGGCACAGCTGTACTTTTTCGTGAATCGAGGAGAGGCTGACAAATGGATGCTTCGTACGTGTGAGCTGCGAGCTCTTGTGGCGGCTACATCCGCTTCCAATCACCTCGCATTACATAATTGTTACTCCTGGCTAGCCCAACTTTTGGCGGCGCTTCGATCTCTTGCAGTGCAGGCATCAGGATCTATAAATTCAAACCTGGGTTCAAGTTCAAACCTTTTTAATTCGAATTCGAATTCGAAAACGACTCCAAAAGCGTCAGAAGCTCATGCAGTCTCGAACAAAGCAGACAGTACGTATAATAGGAAGGGAGGTGTTTCCGGTGGGGGTGTATCCATGAACAGTGTGGCTCCTCCACCGAAACAAATTCGAATTTTGAAACCTCCGGGGCCACCAGAAGCTTCCAAGCCGCGATCGGTTGTGAAGGTACAGTACAGCCGAGAGAGGCCAGCTGCTGATCAGAAGAGGTCGTCTAGTGACTGTGAAGTTCACACCAGCTTGCAAGACGCAGCGGTTGCACCTGTAGCCACCGATGGTCAACCGCTACAGCATTCACAAGAGCACTTACGCTCAGGTAATATGCCAAGTACAGTTTAATCAAGTGCATTCAAGTGCCGTACGGTAGATCTGCAGTATGGATCACATGCATGATTGTCTTGGGTGTAAATGACGCAAAACTTCACGTAAGTGTACAATTCTCGGTTTATTACCTCATGCATTGTAGATAATAACAGAAAACACCGCATGTTATCACTGAACGAAGTCTTTGTATTGGTTATTCACCTGCTTCGTGGTTTTTCATGTGTTCTCAAGTTGTGTTCTGAAACATGTTACTAGCTCGCAGTACATTGCAAATTATATCGATAAAGTGTTCAGGGAATATTCACGTGCAGGAGGACAGAAGCTTTCCCAAGGCTCAGATGCATCACAAGGCACGCAGAAAGCCACCGCCTCTGCTCAAAACCCCGTAGAATCGTATTTAAATGTTCCCAAAAGACTTCTCATGTCATCACTGCAGCTGTCTCAGCTACTCGCTGTGGCTTTGGGGGACTTGAGGCTCAGTTTGGAGCTCCGAAGAGTGCACCGTGTGCTCTCTGCCGCAGTGGCGCCGCTTGTGGACACATTTTTGAGGCACTACCGCACTGTAGGTACGAGCCAAACCTTTGCCACATGCCTTGTGGACCCTGAAACAGTATGACATGAAGATACCCCATGTCAAAGCATGCCAGAGGAGTGCTTAAGAAAATGCTTAAGGATCAATGCATGCCATGCAGGGAAGACCTCGAAGGGTGATCTTGATACTGAAACCCCAGTTTCCCCTCGTCATGCATCATATGACCCCTCAGCCACCGACATATCTGAGGGCCTGTTCAGCTTCCTGCTTGCTGAGGCGCTCAGGGTCGAGGGGTCATACGAGTCTGCGATTGCGGCGTGCAATCATTCTATACATGCATCTTCCGCGTTACCCGACGTGCCAGGTCAGCATAACCAGTTCTGCCTCAGTAGGGTTGCACTGTGCTATGCAGCATTGGGCGAGTGGACATCTTCTGCGTCACAATTGTATGCTGACTCATCATTGCTAGGGTTTGGCGCTTCTGACCGTATCCCAGATGGTGCTGTGCTTTCCGACGCCATGCATGGAGCACATGCATCGACATCAAACCAAGAGGCGGACACGCACGCCGCGCATGCGTCTACCGGAAGTGTGATGTTGTCCGCAGGGTTTGCTGCAAGATGCAATGATGTGCATGCATGTGCTGACATTGTCAGATCGAGCGGGCTGCAGGTCTGGACGGAACCTTCCGATGATGACGTCGGTGCCGTGGCCGAGTCAGATTCGCTGGTGGCGAATATTAGGGTTTGTGCTCAGTCATTGTGGACAGATACTGCTCCAATGCAGCCTTCAGCTGTAGTAGATGGTGCTGTCATGCATGCGGTTTCGGCGATATCGGCAGTATTTCCGGCTATACCAGCCTCTGGTGCTGTCCCAGACATGCATGCAGCGGTAAGTGGCCTGGGGGACTGTGCAAACATTGTCTCGACATTCATGCAGCACATGCCTGGCAGATATTCTCTAGAAATGTCAGCCGAGTACATGGCACTCATGCATACGGCAGCAGCGATGACACAACTGCTTCTCGCACGCATGGGCACAGATGCGACAACATACACACACTCGCTGGCAGAGTGGCTACAGGAGGCTGTGGTGGCGATGGATCCCTGTCAGCACCTTCTGGAAGCTTCTGCGCTGCTGGCACATGATGGGGATGGCACCCATGATTCAAATGTGCATCGTTTAGGCCGAGCTTCGAGAGCTTTGCTGCACGGCAAGCTTGCTGTTCCAGGCGATGGATTACAGAATGGCTTGAGGGTTAAGATTGGTGGTGAGTCATCAGCGAGTCAGCTTCCGTTGCACTCCCTCGTGTTTACAGTTGCGTGCAAACTTGCAAGTGCTCAGGAATATTCCCCATATGGCATGCCATCGACTTACAACACGCTGCCAAAGAAGGAGGCAGCTTTACAGGTGCTGCTTTCAATATGCCATGCTGCTTGCAATATGCTGAAAGCTTTTTTTCTCGAATGAATGTTTCTCGAATGAATGTGTGTGCCGCGTAATTTTCTTGTGACTTGCTTGTTGTGCCAATGTCGCAACTGCCAGCCGGAACAAGATGGATCATCTTGATACTGCTCTGTTTTTCGCACTCACAACTTCTGTAATGCATGCTCGCCATGCAGACCCTACTGACAGTCGGCGAACGCAGCATCACAGCTGCCTTGCATGGCGGCAACGCGTCTGCTGCAAAAGTGCTCCTCACCAGCCTGATGCAAAGCGATCTCGTGGCGCCGCTTCTAGTCACCGGATTTTCTGCTCGCACCTCCTCTGCGCACGTTCAGGAATGTCTTCTGCGACTTCAACTGCAAAAGCTACGCCACCAAGTCACCACATCTCCCAGTGCCCACCAACCGAACCTTCCAGAATCTTCTCCCGACATAACCAGGGAATCTGAGGAACACTTTAGCCACGCCGATGCGGCATGGGCGCTGCCGGCGGATCTTCTGGATGCTGTGATGGCGCCGCCACCGCGTATGCTTGCACAGCCCTATAGGACCGAGAAACCCTCCTTGGCACACAGCAGGGTGGGACCAAGTGCCAGCGTCGCTCCTTTTAGTGTCGCGAGCACTGGTCTAAGACCGCTTAGTATTCCGGAAGCTTTAGAAGAGCTGTTTGCGTCAGTGTCTCATTGCTTGCAGCCTCCTGGATTGCTGCTACCTTCCATGCATGAGCTTCCGGACAGCGCCGAAACCCTAACCCTAACTTCGACCATGCGGCAAACTGGGGCACCCCTGAAGCCACATGCGGTTCGCAGAACAGCGCACAGTGCTCTTGCAAGCTGCACACAGCAGTTGTGCACTTGGACACTGCATGCGTATTCACAAAACACGCAGTGGTCGCCCCTGTGGACACCGCATCTCCTCCACATTCTCCGCCATGACTACATGCTTGCTCTGGTGCACCGGCAGCTTCTCGGGGGTGCGATTGAAACACCAATCGCAAATTCGAATTCAAAAACGGATGACCATACAAATTTGTACTCAAATTCTTTACCTGCCGAAAGGTTGCGCAAATTTCTGTCAACTCCAGTGGGAGAAGGTGCACCTGCACTGGCATGCATGCTTGCCGCCGCGGTGTCATCTGGACGTGATCTGCAGCATGCATGGGTGAAGTTTGGGGACTGGGTGTATGCACGCGTTAGGCAGGAGCGCCATGACAGGGGTAGCGATGGGGTTCGCAGTGGATCTGAAGTGCTGCAGCCAGTCGAAGATATTGGGGGTGGCCAGACTGCTGCTGGTGGTGCTGGTTGTGGAGCTTTCATCTTCCCCGAGAAGGTGCTCTTCTTTTTCTGTTGCGTTTTGGTCCCCAGGGTAATTCTTCGGGGACGGATAGTTTTATAAAGTGTTTTGGCCGAACCCTACGGATGGCACATCTCGTCGCCAGCGACGCTTGGATTGCTGGAGGCCGTATGATGGCTTCAGATAACGTTTTTTCACCTCCGTTCGTCCCGCTTGAACCTGTAAATTGCTTCATAGTGTGCTCTCAAGGAACCCGTACATACAAACCGAAACAGTGCTAATTGTTGCGCCGCAGTATTGAACCATGCCCAAGACGGTGCTGAATGTTTCACTTTCGCATCCGAAAAGTACCAGAATTGTACCACTGTCAGTTGTTAGCTACAGGGCGATGCCTTCCAATTTTTCGGCCATCGCACCCAGGTTCCGATCATGTTGATACCTCATATGTTGTAAACTTCGTCCTCCCGAAATGTGTTACTTGCGTTTGGCTGTTTGGATTCATGGCTATTCACTGCGTTTCCGAAATGTGTTCTTTCTAACCCCGATCTGAGCAATCGTGATATTGCAATGTGTGGGCCAATGTTTCCTGCTGGTATATACTGTTCGTCTTTCTGGGAAAAGGGTGTTCAAAATGGTCAGAATACCTGTGTTCTATACCAGGCATATTGTTTAGGAGTGAAGACGGATTAATACTGTAAACACAATATTGTGAGGGGCGTTAACTGCATGCACATAGTTCGCGAATTACATGTAACAATTCCAGATTCTTCTGGAATTGTTACATCATTAGAAGTGACATACGTAGATGTTGATTGCGTTGAATGACAGTATCTCGTTTTTTGCTTCAGCACGGTGTCGTGGCAGTGTGTTTCGTCACTTCTATCGCAATTCGGATACGCAAGCTATGGAACAGTTTCGTTAGTGTCGTGTTGTGATACTCGGGTCAAATGGTGGATATTGAGTGATAATAGATGTTGGTTTTTTTTTCTTTGGTCAAGCCTTGTGCATGCCTTGTTTTAATGGCTACTCACTTACCTTCCGGTTTGTAAGAAAATATGCATATTACAGCTGCAGGATTCCACATCCCCTCATCCGGAAAGCGCTCAAGAAAGCAAACGCTCCAGCAGCTACCGAGAGTCTTCCAAGCTTTCCGACACCGACCAACTCTGCTACCAACACGTCGCTCTCGCCTACGCGCGCGTTCTCTCTTTATCCCAGCACGACGGAAGTGGCGTAGGTGAACAACCACGCCTCATCCTCCGGCTCCTGCACTTTGCAGTGCACTACCACAAGCATGGACTGCATGCATTACTGGACACTGCACTACGCATGGTGCCGCCGAATGCATGGGAGGGGGTAGCGCCGCAGCTGTTTGTGCAACTGCAGCATTCAGCGGCGCCGGTGAGGGAGTTTGCGACGCGCACGCTGGGAGCTCTGTGTGAGGTGGCGCCTGCCGCGGTGGTGTACACATTGGTTGCCAAGGCGTGGCGTGAGGGGCATGAAGGTGACTCTACACTCGCACCATGCATGGACATTCCTGACTTTGTCGTTTACTGTTCGAACATGTGTTACATCACAGTTTTAAACTGGTAACACCCCCCCTTCCCCCCCTTCCCACCTGCACTTGCATACGCGCATAACAGTTCCATGTCTTCGCCTGTGTGTCGTCAATTAGCACCCAGACTTTGTCATTTACTGCGAAAACCACAGTACCGTTACCGTTCTGGCCTCTATACACTCCTCTTTTGTTACCAAAAGTCTACCTGTGCTTTGAATTCCGTGCCAGAAATCTTCCTGTTCTTTGGATAGCATGCCAGAACTATAGTTCAATTTTGAATTCCGTGTCGTAATGCTTGTGCTCCTTCACATCCCGTACCTGTCCTAGGGGGTTCTGAACACATGTACAATTGCCGAACAATAATTTATGCTTTCCTATCTGGCCCAAGTGTGCACCTCCTCAACTCTGCTACATCATCTGCATAGGATTCCAATGGGTGCCGCGGCCATTGCATCCCAGCCAAATAACCATCATCACGAACTATTATGTAATCCTGACAACCGGCCTAGAAAATATCTCTAAGAAAACATTCAGACCATGTATTTAAAACCCTAAAATATCCATCTCTAGACATTGCACATTGCAGCCTTGAACGTTTCGCAATGCAGGGTCCGAAACAACTGCCTCTCCTGAACTTGTTCCACTCCTTGAAGCAGTGGATAAGGGCCACCAGGGCCGTATCACCGGCGCGCGTGCCCTGATATCTGGCCTGCGCCGCTTAACGCTTGTAGCCGCAGAAGAGGGGCTAGCGGTGCTACACGCAGCAGTTGTCGAAATCCGCCGTCGCCTCGTTACACTCAACATGGAGGCTGTGCGAATTCGCGCAGTGGCTACAGGTGACGAAGCGAGCCGAGTGGTTTTGTGGCAGAGGCGCTACGCGACTC
The DNA here is from genome assembly GCA_032359135.1 of Ulvella scutata. Taxonomy (NCBI): domain Eukaryota; kingdom Viridiplantae; phylum Chlorophyta; class Ulvophyceae; order Ulvales; family Ulvellaceae; genus Ulvella; species Ulvella scutata. Next base: position 22,833 of record JAUMHD010026095.1, on the reverse strand, counting down.
TTCTCAACAACGTGGTATCCAATCTCCATGAACTGCTGCAGGTAACCTTCCTGACCAATATTTTCGGTTGCAGACCAGTACTTTTTTCTTGTTTCTATCGCCTGATTTTTTTCTATACTTTGATACATGCTGAAAGAGTCCACGTTGATCAATATTGGCTTCGATGGTGTGCCAACGTAGGGCGTATAAAGTGGCAACCATTCGACCAACCGAGAACGTCTTTTCAGTCAAGACGGTTTGACCGGAACTCCATACAACAGTTATCCCATGAAATATTTCTGGCAAATTCATCGACTGTTATGTGCCACACGCTAAGCTCGGTCGTGAGGGGGATGTCAGGACATGCACTGACATACATGCATGGCTTTCAGACATGGGAAGCGCGCACACCCGAAACCCCACACGAGGAGATCATCCACGCAAACTTCATCCCGAGGCTGCAAAAGGCTGTGCAAGCGCTGCAAATGCCCCCTGAGGCCCCTGAAGCCACAGCCGATGCATCAGCAGCGTTAGGGCCCAAGCTTGCATCTCTGGAGTCGATGGCTGCTGATCTTCGACAGCTGGTGTTAGGGCCGGCTGTGGAACTGGGTAACTTCGCACCCTCCTTGTGCTCCCTCCCAGTTACTGCAAACCTGCCAGTTCCCGGTGGTAACAGTACGTCCTACATTACATATCTCGTTCTGTGTACATGTACTGTGCTATTTCATGCCTCACAAGCTGTTGCAGTGGTTTGTGTTCATGCATGCTGGTGCATGTTCCAGAGGGCCATAAACTTTGTTTTTCGTCAAATGTTTTCTGATATGGTAAGAACGGAACATGTTATGTATACATGCATGCATGTTGCATGGTGATCGAGTACAAGAATAAACTTGTTGCAGGGGAGTGTGTTGTGGCTGGGGTGGACTCTCGTGTTGTTCTTCTGCCTTCCAAAACACGACCCAAACGTATCGATTTCATCGGGTCTGATGGAAGCCGGCGCCGATTCCTACTGAAAGGCGGCGAGGATCTCCAGCAGGAGCAGCGGATGCAGCAGCTTCTCTCATGCATCAATGCATGCTTACGTAACCACTTTTTGGACACGTCAACAAACCTTCCAGATACTTCCATTCGCTCTCAGGAATCGAAGCTTAACTTGAACATGCCTCAAGATGTTAACACCGCTGGTGCTGTGTGGACCAAAGATGTGAAACCTCAAAGAGGTGCTAGCGGCCTGAATAGATCTGTTTTGACCTCATTCCAGGACGATTTACAGCTGCATGTGTTGAATGTTACCCCGCTGGGTCAATCCATGGGGCTTGTGCAGTGGGTGCCAAAGTCAACAACGCTGTACGACGTGTTCTGCTCCTGGCAGGCGCGCATGCGTGACCGCTATGCTGCGGCCACAGCCGCAGCGGCGGCACGTCAAGACTCCAAACCCAGCGCAGCGTCGCACACAGCGGCTGGCGGCGGCGCAGCCGCCGCCGCGGCCGCAGCCGCCGCCGCTGCCCTGGCTGCCGCTGCAGCGGCAGACGCTTGTCCACATCCTGGCCGTGGCAAGGGTCGCGGTCGTTTAAGGGGAGGTAGGGGCAGGGGTGGTAAGGCAGGGGCCGAGGGCCGCAGCGACACAGGTGTCGGCCGAGGGAAATCCGCCGCTTCCTCTGCAACGGCAGGTGGCAACGGCACTGTTCACACCAAGAATTCGACATCCTCGTCAGCACATGACTCAGCAACTGCGCACGAGCGCGCGCTACAGCAGGCCACCAAGGGCATACTGAACATGGGAAACCTCGAGTTTCCGAACCTTCAAGAAGCTTCCGTGGATATTCACAGCCCGAACCAAACCATTCAAAGTTCCAAGGGAGTTCGCACCGCGAACACGGCCACTGAGAACAATCCACCGACCCCAAACCCCGATCAGTCATCTGCACAAACAAAACGTGGCTTGAAGGGTGCTTCCGTGGAACAGCCGCAGAAACATAATGTGTCTACAGGTGCACCCAAAGCAGCTGCCAGCATTCCCAACCTTCCCCCTGTGGTAGCTCTGAAACCAACAGACCTCTTCTATTCGGTGCTGAGGCAGGAGCTGCGGGCTGAAGGGTTGCCCCCGCAGCTACCGAGATCTGAATGGACGTCAGAGGTACGGTACCAGCTTAGCCACATCAGCCTGTTCATGACCTTTCTGGTTTTTAAAAAGCGAGCCACATCAGCCGTCTCCGTACTCGTGTTTTGTTTCTCCTGTGTGATCTATGTACTTCCGAGTAACCGCAAAATGAGTGAATATGTGTGAACCTGGGTACCCACAATACGCAAACACGCTATATCGCCCACGTCATGTACCTAACGACGCCGCTTTCGAGCGTGCTGGTCACACGCACACCAACGCAAGTATCGATCGTGACACGGTATACATACGTACGATCGTACATACATACATACATACGTACGTACATACATACATACATACATACATACATACATACATACATACATACATACATACGTACATACACACATACATACATACATATATACAACAAGCATACATACATAGATACATACACACATACATACAACAAGCGCGAAGTACATGCAGGTGCTGCAACGAGTGTTGGTGACGCTCCAACGACGCGCGCCGTCGCAGCTGCTCGCGCAGGAGCTCTTCGTGTCTGCCCGTGACGCAGAGGGCTGGTGGGACATGCGGCAGTCCTACACCGCTTCCCTTGCATTGTCCTCCGTCGCGATGTACCTTCTCGGTATCGGCGACCGCCACCTCAACAATATCCTCGTGGTACAGAACAGCGGACAGGTGTGAATTCACGCTGCGAATTGTGAAGTTGTCGATCATATTTCGCGATGTCAACTCGTCAATGCAATACAATCCGAGGTCTGATGTTCACACAGTGTACATCACACTGTGAATTCATAGGCCCACCACTGCATCTGCTACCGCTGCTGTTGCCCTGAAAAATGTGCACGCGGTCAGTAAGCCAGGAACCGATTCAATACGAAGAAGGCTTGTGTGGTGTGTTGGCTTTCATGATGGAGTGGATGACTGGAAATACAGCTCCGTTTCCAAACTGCATCGAGCGGATCAAGGTGGTAAGCCAATATATAGCGACTTAAGTTTTCTCTTGACGCGTTGTTAGTTCAGACGGTTGTTTCTACAGGTGGTGCACGTGGACTCTTCAGTGTGCTTCGATCAAGGCGCAACACTGCGTGTGCCAGAAGTGGTGCCCTTCCGCCTCACACCCATGCTTGTTGCAGCTCTGGGTCCCCTTGGTGCACAGGTGTGTCCCGTTGTAAACACATGTATGCACTCAATGCATACACGTCAGCATCATGCAGAACTAGCAGTTCTTTCACCATTTAATGTTCAATACCGCGGTACCGAATCTGTATGCGTCTGAAAAGTCTACATGGGGTACAGAACATGAAAGCACGGATGTGTCTACAGGGGTGTTTCCTGCCATTGGCAGCTGCGGCGCTCAGCGCAGCTAGGCGAGGGGCGTCCACGATTGCTTCGTTGCTGGAGGCGGTTGTGCTGGACCCGTCCCTTGATTGGATTGCAGCAAAACGCGCGGCGGCGGCTCATAAGCATCTGGATAGTGCTATGGCACTCAGCCTGTGGACTGCGCATCTTCAGGTGCTTCGTCAGGTTGCTGTACAGCAGGCTTCCATGCGGAAGCAAAACAGGGGTGCCGTTATTGATAACATGTGAGCCAGGTTTTTTCAAACCGGAAAGGTAGTGAATAGGCATGATGTGTTAGTTGCTGTTCGCTATTTGGGTTGATGCCTTTTCACTACCTTTCCGGTTTGTAAGCTTGAATACGCATGCACCCTAACAGCCTAAAGCAACTCACGAAACATAGCCACCACAAAGTGTCTGCCACTGCCAGGCTATTAAATGAACTCGTGTTGTGCACAGTCCGGAATATCATGAGTTAGCAAACCCTAGAATGAATGCATTAAGTTATGGCGCTTTCATAATCAATCTCTCCCCAGTCACTCACTTGATCCGTGTTTAACAGTGGAATATACATCCGTACAATATGTTTACGTAGTCGTTCTGTTCAATGCACAGCCGCACCTGTCGGAACGCGTTTGCACAGCGTTGACCAACCTTAAGTTAACGCTTTCGTAGAGTTTGTACACATTTTTGTACAATTTCTTGCGGACCTGTTTCGCAACGGTTACAGGCAGTTGATAAATATGGTTCCGTCAGAGTGTAGATGTGTAGCTTGCCAGAAATGTAACAAGTGCTTCGAAAGTGATAACAGATTGAGTATTTCTGCATGATGCCTGTTGAATGGTTCTAGTATTGCGCAATGTGCCGACATGTCTGAAAGAGTGCCTGGCCATGCGCAGGAGTTGTTACCTACGAAGCTGGAAAGGCTTGTGGAGATCTGGAATATGCATGCCAGCCTTGCATTGTCTGCGGTATTTGCAGTGAATGATGCTTGTGCTGTTTTAGGCGATGCCCGGGCCAAGCAGAACACAGCTGAGTCGTATGGTACCCTTACTGCATGCTTGCATACATGCATGCAGCGATTTCTCGAGTTGTATTCACTAACAATGTATGCATGTGAATGACCCCAATTGGTTTGAATTTGACCGAAGAACTCTTGGTGTCTGACAACATAATCCTCCTTGCCGAATCTTAAGTTTCACAGTGTGAAGTTCGTCGTGGTTTGCTAGGGTTCAAGCAATGTTGACGATGGCGGAAGCGCGGGAGCGTGACATGCATGCCGCGTTGCGAGATGCGCAGCGTGAATATGAAACCCATTCTGACAGCCTCGCTTCGTTCTCACCACAACTGGCGGCTGCTTTGCAACCTCTGCAGGTGTGAAGAATCGCAGCCTCCTGTTGCAGAACCACGCAGCCTTATCCGGTTGTCCTCTTGTCTTGCAGAACCACGCATGCATCACTAGGTCATCCACTTATGCATCATTAGGTCATATTCTTGCAGAATCGTGCCTTCCGCATGTATCATCGCGAATTACCTATCATGCGTCTTTCCTGCACCATCGCGCCTCACTGTTACAGAACTGTAAGTTATATTGCATTTCGTAGTATTCGATCTGTGAGTAAGCACCATGTGCGAGTGAAAGTCTGGAGAATATTCAAGGTGAACTGTATATGCGCATACAGATCATCAGTTGGCAACATACATTCGCATACCAGTTCCCACCTATTTTTTTTACTGGTGCGGATGGGGCAAAATGCACGTGTGTTCTAGGGCGCTCATTTTACATCTTAAGGTCCACAGAAACTGTTAGGTTTCTTCGTGCAGGCAGAGGAGTCCAAATTTGTGGCTCTCTGGGGTGCATTGTCGCTGCGCGAGTCAGACCCAGCATTGGCTGAGGTGGCGCAGCCTGCTGTGCTGCGCCAAGCTGCTGCACAATGGCATTCCAGAGCCGCATCCTCCCCACTGACGCTGGTCCAAGCTCAGGCCATACAGGTATGCCCTAAAAGCCGGAAGTGAACAGGCATGATCCCAAATGTACAGAATAGGCATGCACCCAAAGGTAGTGAATATGCATGAACCCGAAGGTATTGAATAGGCATGAACCAAAAATTAGCGAGGAATGAAGAACCCAAATTTCCAGAACCAAGGAGCGTAGAGTATCCACCACCTCACTCGAATGGCACAACAGCACCATCACCAGTATACAGATCACCTGTGTGTGTGTGTCATCACCACATCATGCATGTGACCAGTCTGCTGACTGCTCGCACCCGAGTGGTCGGCACCGTGACAGCATGCATGTACTCGGGATGGTAATGCATGCAGGGACCTCTACCCGAAGCTACAACGCAAACTGCGGATTGCATCTGTACCCTTGTAGCCACCCGCTGCCCAGACGCGAGCACCGCCACGCGCAACATCCCTCCAAGGCTCCTTCAGATCTGTGTAGCTGCTGATGACGCCTGTAGCCACGCTTGGAGAAACCATGACGCCGCTCTAATGCGACTGCGTGCTAGCATATCTGCTTACATAACACACGTGCCGAAGCTTCCAGGCCTTCAGTATGTTAGCAGCACACACCACTCAGCGTGGCTACAGGTGCTACAGGGTTTACGTGAGTCCACGGCAGGGTCAGCGGACCAGCACGGGATAGCAGCAGCGCTTCTAGAAGCTCCAGTTGTGTCTTCAGGGGCGCTGCAGGCGGCTGTGAAGTCCCTTGTAGCCATGGTGGCAATTCTGCGTCGCGCAAAGGACAATGCTCAGCATGCATGTGCCGCGAGAGATTCTGGGAACGGTACCGGCAAGTCCTCGCCAACTGTTGTTCCTCGCCTAGTCGCTCTCGCAGCTGGTGCCCGTGGCTCACTGAGAGACGGAATCACTGAGTCACTTTCTTCAGTTGTAGCGTTGGTGTCTTCATGCATGGCACACATGCATGGGGTGCGAAATGAGGCAATGACTGTCCGGCAGTGGAAGATGAAGCCAGCGCCTCAGCAAACAGTTGGTCCTATGCATGGTATCCATGCACCAGTGGTTGGCGCAGTGCCAGAGCTCGCATTCTCGGCATGGTCACGTGCACCTGTAGCTACAGAAGATTCCGGGCAAAGCACCTCTGGTCACTCCCATGAGAAAACAGTGCATTGTGGCGTAGGGGGCGCAGATGGTGTCCACAATGGTACAGTCATCGGTCGGAAAACAACTGCACTGTTCGTTGATGGACAGGTCCAGAACATTCTGGAACAGGTTTCGGATGTTCTGTCTGAACTATCCGAAAACAAAGCGGCCCACAATGCTCTCGGTGATTCTCACATGCATTCAGCACTCATATCCTCCGACCCACACGTACAAGTATTGCGAGAAGGCTCCAGAACCTTCCAGCAGATTGGATCTGCCGCTTCGCGTGTGGTCGCGCTGCAAGCTTTTCTTACCAATGCATTCTGCCCATGCGTGCTGACAGTGATGTCCGCACCTCTCATCAACGTACACGCAGGACCCACTCGGGCATCTGTGGCTACAAGTGAGCCTGTGCGTGTTCTCGAGTACTACCATAGAATATTCGGTGAATCGGCCAGCCATGTACGTTATCATTTACGGTCACTTTTGGCAGCGCACAAGAAATCTCGCCAATATGCATCGCTCATGGACAGCTGCGAAACAGAGCTAGGTGAGGTGCAGCAGAAGCTTCTAGACCTGAACTGTGGGCAGAGTGCACCTGTAGCCACTCACCGGAATGCTGAGTGGGCGACTAGGCGGGGATCGTTGCTTCAGCGCCAGTACACGCTGAAGAATGCATTAGACAGAAAGATTTCACACAGTTCAGAACTGTCGGTTGCAGTGGCTAAGGCGGCATCGCTGCTACGAGTGTTCATGCGTGACGTGAAGGACGCACTGTCGATGAGCGCGCGGCTACAAACGGCGGTACAGCAGCGAGTGACTGCGCAGTTTTCTCCTGAATCGTTCGTGGTCGATACCCAGCCACACGGGTCCACTGGAGATGAGAACAGTGGCTACGGGGGAACCGCTAGTTATGGGGGAACTGCAACGTTAGACGTTGACGCAATTTTGGCGGCATGTGGGCTGAAACAGAGCATTGCGCGGTCCGCAGAGGTTTTCGGCCCGTTGGTGTGTGGTGTTTTCAATGAATTTGCTTCGGTTTTGACCCCGATGAACCTCGGTAGCTCAGATACTGGTGACAAATGTGCTATGCATGCGGAGTTGCATGTGCCATCAGCGTGGTTGACTGGAGCTTCTGTTCCTCCACCGCAGCAAAGCGTACTTCTTGGGGCAGGGTCTGCAAGATCACACGACATGGTCACCTCTAGTCACACAAGTGGGAATATCTGGGGGAGTTCCTCAAGTATTTGGGGAGCGCCGGTGCCTGGAACAGGTGGAAGTTCTCACTTCAACGTGTTTTCGTCGAATCCAATGCATGTGTCTTCAGGGGTTCCGGGAATATGGGACGACCCGTTTGCGCGTATGGGGGGTGCCGGAGAGGGTGGCGTAGGTGGCGCAGAAGCTGCTGGCAGGGAGGATCAGCCTGTGACTTGGCCCGCGACCTTGAATGATATCTGGACGGACATCGCAGCTTTGTTTGCGGTCGATAACATTCTAGAAGCTGCTGCTGACCTTCCAGAAGACTGCTTCATGCGCCAAACACAGTCTGCGTCATTTTCGGGTCAAAGTAATGTCATGCATGGAGGCAGAGGTGTCGGGAGGGATGACCATGGGCGAGGACGAGTCAGGCGGCGTGGTGGTGGTTCCCATGCATCATATGGTGCTGGTAGCCACACGCCTGCGCCTGCAGAATCGGTGACACTGCCCACCACAAACGTCGTGGTGGCATCACATGCATTGGCGCGGCTTTCTTCTGAAGCATGCATGTGTGCTGCAGATGTGATGACTGCCAGTGTAGGCGCGCTCACCTGTAGGCACCTCACATCCCTCATCAACGCATTCACCCAGAGCCCAGGTGCCACGAAAACCACTCCAGGGTCTGGTGCGGGTGCGTCAACCAGTCATGTGGCCATTCTTGCGTTATGCGACTCTCGTATGCATGCACCAAATGCATTGCAACATGACAAAGGGTCTTCGGGCACGAAACCGTTGCTAGAGCATGGTGCACTTGTGCACGAAACCACTACTACGCATGACCAACATGCATTGGTGTTCGGAAATGTGTCCCTGCAAGAAGACCAGCGACAATTGGAGACGTTCATGCATTTCAACAGTGCTTTACCGGGCGCTGACATGATGCTGGGGGGTTTGTCTCTTTGCGGGTCTTTAGAGCAAGACTCATTTGCGGGTGATCTAGATGGCATTGACGTCGCTGCGATGGAGAGCTCCGAGAACATTCCGGAAGGTTCTGTTCCGGAAGACAGTTTCACAACACCGAGGGATATTCAAGAAGTATCACACCCGAAAGACTCTCACAACAGTCTCCTACCTCTCGCACATGATCAAGGGGCTGTGGCAGATCGCGCAGAAATGGCTAAGGGGGCTCAGCTGGGAAGCGCTGGTGGGGCTGCCCATGTGGACGAAACCGATGACGTGGAGCAAGCATTACGAACTGCTATCGGGGCATCTTCGCACACCCCCCAACAGGTGGGTGCGGCGGGGCATGGGCCATTTGATGTTGAAGCTCGAGACGTGCGTTCATTTTTCGTGTGTACACTGCATGCACGTCAGTGATTGTGCATTTTTGGGTCGACTGCTGTGACATTATTATGCAATAGGTCGTCATGGCCTGAGTGCTGCATGACCTCAAGTGCCTCAACGTTAATGTGTTTTATTCTTCGCTGGACCCCAAACATCATTCCGAAGTTAACATGCATGGCGGTGCGGCGTGTCAGAGACCGTTTGATTTCGAAGCTCGTGACGTGCGTTCCTGCTTCGTGCGAACAATGCATTCACACCACGTATCGTGCACATTTAGTTCGAGTGTTCCACCATCATTTCTTCACGCTATTACCTCTTCATGCACTCTATGGTCCCCCAACATCATTCCGAACCAAACCATGTAGTAACTCACGGCTTGAAACTACGCAGTCTGTTCAACATCAGGCAACGACAAATAATCACCGCATCACTTGAATGGCACTAACACACTAAGACGCAGGAGTGTTAAGCAGGGACTCTCAAATTATATGTCTTGTTGGCTACACTCACTGCACTGCACTTAGTTTGGTTGTGCAGGAGAAGCCGGATGTTTCTGGAGAACTTTCGTGGCTCGCACAAGACGACATGCATGAGGTTGCCCTAGATGCCGCAGATGCAAATGCCGCTGGTAGTCAATCTTTCGCTGCTGAGAACGTCCACCGTGTCCTTGTAGCCACATTCCTCCGCTGCCTTCCTTCCGATACAACTTTGCAGCGCGCCGCGGACAACGAGGCTTCTGTATTAAGATCGCGGCGAAGTCACGGTGGGAGTTCAGTTGCTGTTGTAGGAAGTTCTGATCCTCTACATGCATTACCAGCGGCGATGTCCTTGCATGCTTCGCAGCTCCAGTACTTGGATATCTGCACTGCTGCACTTGATGTTGTAACCTTCCATCTCCGGAATGTTCTTTGGATGGCATCGCATCACGTCGGCGACATCACCGCTCTCTGCACTGCTGCAATCACCCCTGAAGCCACTTTCGGTGTTATAGAAGAGCTTTGTGACATCTCTGAGGGTGACCTTGACCCCTCCGCACACACAATGCATGATGCACATGCATCACATGCGCACACCGGCATGCATGGCCACAGTGCACCCAATCCTCAACGAGTAGGAAAGACGGGGAGGAGGGGTGGTGGTAGCACTGTGCATGGCGCCGCCCAAGCCACGATGCCGATGGTGCCACCTCAGCCACCATCTCGTGTGCATGTAATAGTGGGATGCATCCAATCCGCCGCTGCATCGCTCTATGATGCACAGCAAGCAGTGAAGCGTTGGAAGGTTCAGCATGAAGAAGCTTCCAGAGCATTACTCGCGCATCTTGAGTCTACGACCAGTGGTGGTGGCTACGGGGGTGCGGTGATGGGTACAAGTATTGGCAGCCATGGATCCAGCGAACGTGTGAAAAATGTGGCTACAGGGGCACTTTCAGCGTCACGTAAGTGGGTTGAGTCAGCAGTGGCTTATGGGGACACCCTTTTGGAGCGCTTCTGTATCGGAATTCTGTCGATAGAAGCTTCCAGAGCTGGGCGTGCTTGGGCTCCCGGTACGTGCTCCATTTGCATGCAATTCATGTACACTACGTCTAACTAGATCTGGGTTTCTGCATCCACACTCACGGGTCCTTTAGGATGTTGTGGGGAATGTTGGCATGGAAGAAGTTGTGATGTTTGGTACTCCCTGAAATAGTGTCATATTGGAAATTCGAAAGTTGCATTGCAGCGGTTGTGATTCTGACATTTGGTACATCCTAGAATAGTACCCCTCGTAAAACTTGTTTTGGAGTTCACACTGTGAAACGATTCGACACACCCAGGCGGCACAAACTCGTATCACACTAAAGAAATGAAACACAGTATTAAAATGGGCACCACTTTTTCAAGTAGCTTGGAATGAGATCCATGCACATGTTGGTTCAACACGTTCTGTGAGTGTAATATAGTTTCGAGGCTCAATACTTTCAGGGCTCGTCCGAGACTGATTCTGTCTCTCGATCTGTGTCCTCGGTAAATGGGGATGTTGTGCCGTTGCAGTGAACTGGTGCATGCTTTGCGTTTCTTGCTTTCGGCTACACCGTTCATTCCTCTATGCACAACCTTTCATGGTTCATTAAGGCTCTGTGTATAGAAGCCTTCGTCGCACTTGGCTAAACGACAGCCTCATACTGTGGAACAGATATCACCCACGCTCCTTTACATTTATCTCCTATGCTGCCCAGTACGTTGTTGTACATGTCTGTCTTCTTCCTCTGCCGCCTGCTTTAGATCGTATGTGTTACCCTGTTGAACCAAAACTCCAGCCCCATTGATGAAAACACTGTGACTTCCTCAGGATCCAAGCCCGGCGACGCTAGCCAGACCCTGCTAATGAGCTTACCGCGCATGGTGCGGGAGGCCAGCATCGCGGCCGTGTGCGCTGCGAAAGCGCGCAGAACCCTAGACGTTGTGACGGCTGACGCAGAAGCCCTAAGCGTGGATACCGGCGATGCGAGCGCGCGGCTGCCGCAGTGCCGTGCTGCAGCGCATGCTGCGCATGCATTGCTTGTAGAGCGTGCACCGTCCCTTCTTCAGGTGATTTGAGTCCCACTCGTTGACGTGTTGACATGTACTCGTTGATATCTTTGCTGTCTACCGTGTTGAAAACATACACGTTCTTGAAGAAATGTAACTTCGCGACAACATGTTTTTTCTGGTAGTATTTGCACACTCTTAGTATGTTCCGTGTTCTCATGCTTTTACTGGCATGGTACCAACAAGAACATGCTGTTTTGTAGTATGTGCCCATATGCAGTGTGTGCCGTGTGCACAAGAATCATGACTCGTTTACTGGTATGTTACCAAAAAGTATCTGAGCACCAGACCTGCCGAAATCTGGTAGCCAGAAGTCCGGCCCCCTTTACCTGAATGGCGCAAATTGCTCTCACGTGTATTCTAACGCTGCAGATGTTGCATATTGTACCAATATTTTATTTGTTCAGATATATGCACCCCACCCATCCACCCACCGTCCTCACTTGCTTATGTCTTCTTCACTCTTGCAGTCAGTCAGTAGAATCTTCCAATAGAAGCTTCCACTGTTGCACGATTTCTATTTCGAGCTGTTCCGGTCGCTGCGCAGGATGTCAAAAAGGGTTTCGGAGCTGTTTCCGCTCTTGGAAAAGAGTCGCCTCCGCTTGTGGCCACTCTGCATGGCAACTTGCGCCAGCTGGCGCGCGATCTTGACTCCCTCGCTAACTCACACCCGTCGTGCGCGGACGTTGCACCCCTTTGTAGCCAGGCAAGTCCCCATTCCAGTGCAGTAGACCAACCTCATGTATGCAATGTGTTTTCATGCAGCCATGTATTGCATGCATGATGAGTCTCATTGCATGCATGCGCTTGCCCCACTCTGACCAAACGGATGCGTGCAATGCATGCATGCATGCATGTGTGAGTAGTGCGTGTGCAGTTTGTGCCGTGCGGAGAAACACATTCTTCAACTGCATGCATGTTTCAGAGGCTTTCTATTCTCTCCCGAACATCTTTGTGATCTGATACATAAAAAGGCTTACTTCCAGATCCCATGACTTTTACTCTTGTCTGGAGCCACTAAAACACATAGCTTGGCGGGTTTGTCCGTTTGTTTCTCTCAGTCGTTTAGTTCAGATGGGTGGTTTCCGGATCTTCTCCCTGTGAATTCTATGCCTTTACAAGGCTCGTCAGGAAGCATTGCAGCTTGCTCGCGTTCTGGGGTACCCACAAGCAGGCGAAACTGAGCGCCTGGTCGAACACTTGAAGTGGATTCTCAGTTTTTATTCAGTGCACCGGCAGTGTGTTTATTAATACTGATCGTGTCCGTGTGTCGTTGCAGTTAACAAAGAAGTGGCACCAGTCGAAGCCAGTCATCGAAGGCCTAGTCGTCCAGCTTAAGAACATGGCGGAAGCTTCCGACCCGTCACGTAAGGTTACGTCATCTACGCATTCATCAAGTACAGCTGACACAAGCAAAGGCGAGTCAACGGCAGCAGGCGGTCGCAAAAGCCACCTCCAGGCATTAAAGCAGCCCCCTTCGGCCCCCCACAAACCCCCCGTACAACCCCCCCTCGCGTCTCCGACCCCTGCAGAGCAGTCCCTACAAAGTTCTGGGCAGCCGAATGCCAATTCTGAGGCAGCTGCGGAGCTTCAGAACCTTCTGGAAGGTCTGCAGGCCCCGGCACGGGAAATGCATGCGATTCTGGCTACTGTTTCGGAGCATCACGAGGTCATGCAGAGCAACAGGATGGAATGGCCGGGTTCGATTGGTGCTAGATTTCACGGAGAAGATGATGTGGCTACAGATGGTCTGCACTTCATGCGTTCGGGGAATTCCCCGGAAAGTTCGTCAGGTGGGCGGCGTATCATGCGTTGTATTACCAGTACTGTGGCCATTTGTCAGTTTGAACAGGTTTCTCCAAGAATCAAAATCGGGTTGCAGGGTCTTTGCAAATTGACCGTGCCGAAACAATGTTGCCAAATACATATTCTGTCTCCGTTGCTGTATGCATGTGCTTATGTGAGGTCACGTTGCCACATAGGAAAGTTCACGGCCATTGTGCCATCCTATGGAGTTATGCCTGTAACTTTACACACATTTTGAGCTGGGGAGGAGCTTCGGACGATCAGCATTGCAAGGATCAACGTAATATTGGTCCTCGTAACAAAAGTGCTTCTGAAACTAATTTGTGATTACATCGATAGGACGCGGAGAAGAGAGCATATGCAACAAACAACGACGGTAAAACACCTAAGGCATCAACAGGTATGCACACCAACGGTAACTGAACTTATTTGTACTTTCTGTTGGCGTGCAGGTACAGCATACGCTGTTTCGCATGCACGCATTACAAGTGATCTAGGCGAGCTGACTCAGCTGGTCGTTACGACGCAGCAGGCAGCCGAGGACGTTGCCGCGTCACTTCAAGAGTCCGCCTCTCGCGCTCGCCAGCACAGTTCCGCATCCACGGGTACGTACACCTTTCACGTGACCTTACATCATCATGGCGCATCGTGTATCGCTGATGAATTGTTCGCCACAGCGTTCTTTTGGCAGGGCATTATAGCGCTCTCCGGAGGTATGAAAAGGTTACAAATTCTGGGAATGACGTGGTGTCAGTTGAGTGCGACCAAATACCGGACTATTGCAGCTCTATAGTGTAGAACACGAGGCGTGCGTAATATGATCTCTATCAGGGTGCGAGAGATTCTGGGGTGGTGCAGGCATGATGCCGAGTGGAATGGACAAGAACCGCGTGGCGTTTGCGAAATCGGTCATGAAGCGCGTTTCAGTCAAGATCAGTGGCGCCTCCAGCTCAGGCGCCAATTTGCAGGCACGTTCATGCATGCATGCATGTGTTTCTTCTCTGTACATGAACGGATCGGTATGCCAAACCAGTGGGAGTATAACACCGCAAGGGCAAACTTTTGTTCAAAGTCGTTCTGAATAGACTTCGTCCATGTGGCTGATATGGTATATTTGACCCCCAGGGACCTTATAAATGTCGATCGTTGTGTAAGAAAATTCGGTTAATCTGTACGGCATGTGACAGGTGCTTTAAAAGAAGTCATGAGGAAGCGATCCGCAACTTGCATTTGTTCGCTCTGCCCTGTATCGTGGTCATGGCGGTGTGTTTCGCCATTTCTCCCGCTGGTTGGCGAAGATGGATGGGTAGGGAAAATGATAGCTCTGTTTGCCATTCAACTGAAGTAGTCGCACAGGCAATCCACCTGTGAGTAAATTCACCATGTTTCGGTCTATAGGCCTGTACCCGGCCTATCCGTGCTTCTTTTCTGTGTTTCTTTTCTTATTTACAGACCGGAAGGGCAGTGCATCGGCATGAACCCAACTAGCCGAAAGCTGCCAACACTTCCTAGGGTGCATGGTTACAGCTTTCCGCGCAGTTTGGTGTCTGTAAGACCGTTAGATGTTCGCAAGGCCGTTAGATGTGTTGAAGAGCGCTAGATGTTCGCAAGGCCGTTAGATGTGTTGAAGAGCGCT
>JAUMHD010026084.1:0-40734 GCA_032359135.1 Ulvella scutata | reverse complement strand
GAAAGTCTTTCCCAGCACTCTTAGCCAAACTGCGATAATAGTGACGAAACACAAAGCCACGACCACGAGCCAGGGCAGGGTACAGAAAACCATAATATTCACCTTCCTCAGCACCTTTTTTTAACACTACTTCCCACAGTGCCACTGGTCATAGTCGTCACCTGTGGACACGATTACTATTGCCCCTGCCCCTGGTCATAGGGTTGCATGTAAATTATGGGCTGGAAGTTAGGCGTGGAGCGCACCTGTAGACACTCCACAACAACCGCCCACACACGCGCAGTCGCAGTGACGTTTTGAGCACGGCAGGGCGACGAGTACGTGGCGCGTATGGTGCAGACAGCAGCGCCGCAGGTGCCGCTCTTCGCCCGCACTGACGGCGGGCCTGTGCCATCGTACAGCACCTCGCATGACTCATCCCCTTGTGTGACTTCCAACGTCAAAGTTTCACCGTTTGGAGGAGGGTACCTTGCTGGACGCACTCTGCATGCACGGCACCGCACTGATGAATGCAGACATCGCACGCATGTCGCGGATATAAATCTAGATTCGGTATCACCAGAACTGGTCCACATAGCAGAGCCCTTCGGTGGGGGGGGGGGGGGGGCGGGCACCATCCTGTTGCTTCGACAGGTCTCTGTTGGTGCGGCCACCTTTAATCCGTGGATGCAAGGGGGTGGATCTGGATCGGAGTTCTCAACCGATAAAGGATTGGTACACTTCTGAAGCGCTTATTGAGAAGTACACCACTCCGGTCGAAGCCCCGCGGGCCAAAGAAGAAATGGTGTGAAGTAAAATAGAACCACCCAATGAGTAAAGAAGATGCGGTGAGCCGTGTATGAAGCACCAAAAAAAGTTGGAGTTGGCATGTACAAAAGTGAACGGTGCCCCACAGTCTCACAGACAACAGGCCCCAACACATCAAAGGTGGAAGCCCAGGGGTGCATCGCAGGCGCAGTCACACCTGCCATCATCGTATGACAGCTGAAGGCTGAGATCAGTGCTGGTGGGGAAGGAGATGGGAGGCTGCGCTGCTTCATCATCAGGGCATGCGATATCGGGCGTCGCTGCGGTGACAGTCATGGACGTCGCGCACGGCACATCCATGCATGCGCAGGCTTCACCTGTAGCCACTTCGGTGCTGCACTGCTCCCAGGTCGCGCGCAGCTGCTGGCTGCAGCGGCAGGAGGTGACAGGGACGTCGTTGGAGAGGGACACGGTGGCGGTGCCGGAGGAGCCTCGGGAGACAGTCAGAGCGGACGTTATGCTGGAGATCTCGGCCTGCATAACGTTTTTTTTTCACATACACACATATATATACATACATACATGCATACACACACATATACGCTGGAGGGGGGGGGGAAGGGAGGTGGGGGACACAGAGCCGCAGAATGTAGTGGGGGGTTGGCAGGGCACACACCAAGTGGGTGATATCAGCGGACAGCACGCGGCCATCGGAGGCGGCGCTGTGGGCGTACACCGCCACAACGCCGGAGTCACCGGGGTCTTCGAAGAGCTGCGACAGCTGCAGCTGCACGGTCACCTCAGAGTGGCTAGAGGAGACGACGGAGGCGTTGGAGACGGACACCACCACCGGCTTCAGGCCGTCCAGGCACACCGCCTCGTCAAGTGCTGAGATTTGAACAGAGGTCTGCAGTGGATTGACTCCTGCATGCGAGTCTCATGCTGAGTGATTGGAGGGACAATCGACTGTAATGTGTGTAAAGTTAGAGGCATAAGTCCATAGCATGGCTCATGTACCAGCAAATCAATGCATGCCAACTTAGCTCGACCTCGCAACTGTAATGTAAAAAACCTTGGAGCATAGCTGGGTGGATTACAGGGAAATGGTGTCGAAGGCACAGCTCTTGCGAGTGCAGCAAGGTGAGACACACGCTTACTAGCATGCAGTGTTGCACTCCTTATGCAATTCGTAAGTACGTAATTGTCGTAATTACGCGTAATTAGGTTACATCAAACGTAAGAGGGAAATCAGTAGCACTAAGAAGTTCGTATGGGAGACTTCATTCTCTATGCATCCCTTACCTATTTCGTAATTATGTAATAAACGTGAATACGAAACGTGTAATTACGTTCCGTTGTCCCGAGAACAAACGTAATGGTGCAACGCTGCTAGCATGCAGTGTGAGAGTGAGAGACAGCAGCAGTGCATGCACTGCCCCGTAACCAAAGAACATGAAGAAGGAGCAAAAAGGGCTGATTGCGGGACACGCCATACTCAGGAAGGGCTTGGACGAGGACAGAACAGGGGCCAGAAGCACTTGCCAAGCGGGCCGCGAACACAGGGCACAGAGAATGGGGCACCAGGCAACAAGCACAGACACGCGCCCTCCTGCAAACACAACAACAACGACGCATGTGGCTCATTTTACATTAGGAAGCAGAGATTGCAGAAGATTGCAACGCTTCTGTTCGGCTGCGTCTAAACTACCATAGTGGAGCCCTGAAAGAAAGAAAAATCGCTGCGAGCGCAGCACATGCATGAGAAGTACTGCAGATGAGGCACATAACAACGAGGCAGCAAGCTGCACCTGATGCCGGGTCAATTGAGATGGTGGCGTTCTCCACAGATCCTGTGGCTGTGACTGTGCCGCCACTCACTTGGAGGACGCTCGCAGGTGCGCCACCTGCGGCTGCGCCGCCGCCGCCGCCTGAGCCGCCACTGGCAGACATCGGCACGCAACAAGACACGTCTACTGACAAAGTGGCGGTCGCATCGTCCGGATTCTGGAACTCGGCCTCAGCGCGCAGCGCAGCAGTCTGATACGTGGGAATCGTGAAGTTCCCGGCGGCTGCCTCCGCAGCCGCCGCAGCCGCCGCGGTTGCGTTTGCGGTGCATGCATTGGGGCTGATTCTCCGCAAGGTGTCGGTGTTGGTGGATAACGTCATGCGTGCGCGGAACACGGACACGGGAACTTGCGCGCTGACGGTCTGGGTGGCTGAGGTGTTCGAGGGAGCTGTGGAAGACGTTTCCGAGCTGTCTCGAGAGACTTGGATGGTGAAGGTGTCGGTGACCGGGGTAGGTACCAGCTGGGAGGAGAAGGTGATTGAGCAGCCTGTGGCTGACAGAGTGGTGGTGGCGGTGGTGTTGCGGGCGGCCTGTGAGGCGGTGCATGAGTATCCTGGGGCGGAGGGGGGAACTGTGGAGATGCCAGCGGAGCCGTAGGGGTAGGAAAGAACCTGGATAGGGTTGATTGTAGCGGAGAGCGCGCCACCTGTATGCATGTGAGGACATCTTAGAGGGAAATCGAGTAACGTGGGCTGTGCAGCTCACAGTTGTGGCTACATGTGTAGGAGGAGGGGGATGCGGTGTGTAGTAGACTGGAACAATCGCAACACAGGGCAGGGTGAAGATTGACTACGCTCACTTACAGTTGCGCTCAGTGCTAGAAGCACTGGTGCTATGTACGAACCAGAGTAATAATCATGTGAGATTAGCTGGTGGTGCAAGCACTGGTGCAATACATGAAGCTGAATAAGGAATCAGTTCAGATTATGCATGTGCATTTGTGTAGCCTGTAGCCACGATTCACCATGGCATGCATTCACAAAATGGTGAACTATAAAGTAGAGAGCATACAGTGCCGGAACACCTGGTTGCATGTGCATGCACTATTGCAAGTTTGAGTTCTTGGGAGGTGCATGCAGGGGCTGAGGGGCACCTTGGAAGCTAGCGGTGTCGAACAACGGCGAGTTGGCGGTCGTGGCTACAAGGCCAACAACCTGCGGCACCGCGACACGCAGCGGCGCCCCTGAAGCCACGTCTCCGGTCAAGCCGTAATGCATGGGGGCGTCAATGAGGATGTTCGAGGCATCTGCAAAGGGTTTCAGCTGGTACAGGGGAGACAGAGACGCTGCGTTGGGGTACGTGCCGGCTGGCAGTGTGGAGTTCACGGTGAACAGCAGATCCACGAGTGCGACGCTGGCGCCTGACACCGGAGACGGCTGGTTGAGGTCAGCATTGAGGGTGACCACATCGTTGTCCGGCAGTTCGCTGTTGATCTGCAGCGCGTCATCCAAACAGTCATTTACAATGTCTCAAAATATGCGCATGTACCCACATACACCCTGGCACAGCACACCCCCCCCCCAATGCAGCGCCGCATGTCATTTGCAGAGCACACTGTGTGGCCACCTTGCCAGTTATGCTCGAGTTCTAGGACTAGGTCGAGTTTTAGGTCTACTTTTAAGTCAATTGGTATTGTTTAGGTAAATTTTGGCCACGACTGGAATACAGGGCTGTGCGACCACCTCGCCAATGTCACATTGTTCACGTCATGGAGCCGATGGATGGAGGGGTCACCAGCTGGCCTCGTGAACCACAACAGCAGTAGTTTGTGAAAACAGCGTGCGCTGGTCACATTTCATAAATTTTGAAGGTCGCTCGTGCATCATGTGGTGCATCAGGAAGGCGTGTGCATCAGGCACGCATGCATCATTCACACGGTGGCGCGCATACGTGACTGGCACGCATGCTTTCATGCTTTCTTTCCTTGTGAATGATTCAATTGAATGATTGAATTGAATACTTGAATTGTTGAATTCTTGTGAATGACTGAAAGCTGTAATGCTTGCTTTCTTTCCTGGTGTATGATTGAATCGAATGCTTGAATTATTGAATTGAAAGTTTGTGAATGATTGAATGATTGAATGCTTGATTGATTGAATGCTTGTGGATCGTTGAATGCTCTAACGATTTCTTTCTTTCCGTCTGAATGATGCATGCGTGCCGATTCACAGCCAAAGATCATGTTAACAAAGAGCGATGCATGAAGTGCGCGCTTTGGAAGGAAGGGGCGCGCACCCGCCAGGTGTCCGGGAGATCAAAGCCACTGTACGAGAGCAGCGAGGGGTCAAAGGAGACGCGGATCTGGAACCCCCCCGCACGCTGGCCGCCAGAATGAGCAAACACCGCCAGCCTGAGCTCCTCGCCAGGGTACACATCGCGGTACGGCGCGACCATGAACCCTGAGCGAGCTGCGGCCGCCTCAGCCACAGGCTTCGCGCGCAGCGTGACTGGCGCCCTGCTGGACTCGTGGATGGTGGTGCCGTTGGTGGCGCGGAGCTGCAGCCACGCCTGGAACTGTCGCGCGCGCGGCTGGGTCTGTGGCGCGAGCTGGAAGAGAAACTCGGGCAGCACGATGGAGCAGTCGCCGCCTGTGGACACGGTGTGGGAGGTGGAGGGGGCCGGGCAGGGGTACGTGGTGATGGTGGAGGAAGGAGATATGAAGGTGGCTATAAGGGTGATGCCTGCGAGGTCGACCGCCGTGGAGCCGTACGCGTCATGGAGGGTGTACCTGCATGCGTGGTAGCGGTGGGGTTGCGGTGGGGTTGCTGGGGTGCTGTGGACGTGTGCCATGAGTGTGGGGCGGCGGGAGAGGGGGGGGGGATCCCCCCCTACTCCCCTTCTCCCCCCCCCCCCTCCCGGGGGTGGGGGGGGGGGATTTGGGCGTACCTGAAGTGTGCTGTGCGGCCGATATTGGACATGGTGGCGGCTGTGTGGTCCTCGTGGACAAATGTGTGGCGCTGGAGCACCGCGTGCACTGTGACTGGCCCCCGCAGCACCCCTGCCACCTGCATGAAGCCCCAAATTCAGTACCAGTGCAGTACATGTGATACTACTGTAATAAATTAAAGAGTGTGATAGTGGGAGGAACTTTCCTGATGGTGATGTGGTGGGCGCACCTGTAGCCGCAGGTCTGCGCTGCCGGCGAGCTGTGATCTGCGCAGAGGGGCGCCTCCCACAACCCACGACAGCTCATCGCTGCGTCCCTGCTCGCCGCCGATCAGCGCGAACGTCTGCGTGATGGTGTACACGCTGCAGGAGGTCTCCTGACCAGTTGCAGCAGACGAGGGGAAGGTTCTGCTGATGGCGCCGCTTCCGGAGGCGCTGCTTAACACTGGCGTAGGTTGGATGTCTGGCAGTGTGGGGCTTGCGCAGTCGCAGCAGCTGACGGCGCCACAGTTGGCGGGGTCTATGACGTAGCGCTCGACGCTCTGCAGGTGCATGCATGCGCTCGATGCTCTGCCGGTGATCTGGATCTGTGCTGTGCGCTGTGTGTGTGTGCAGGTGCTCGGCGCTTCTGGTGTCACTGTGATGCATGCATTGTGTGCTTGCAGCACTGAGGGATCATTGAAGCTGTTGGCAGGCTGGGCAGCTGTTGCATAGTCAGAGGCAGAGGTGTTGACTACAGGGAGTCCTGATTGTGCTCAGAAGTGCCCACAAGATACTTCCATCCGTTTGCAAAGGCATGGTCGACTTGAACTTCATTTTCAGCGATGCACGTGCACTCTTACTGTGAAACTGGCATCTCAAAAAGCGCAGGCGACAAATACTGTACGAAACCGCCCAGTACGAACCTTAGAAAGAAAACATTATGTGAGGAAGCGTGTTCGTGAAGAAAACATGATTGTGTGAAAGTTACAGACGTACATCGATGACATGGCACAGCAGGAGATTGAAAACATGGTGTGAGGATGTTAGGAAGACTGTGCAGAAGACAACATGATGTGGGGAAGCCCTGTCCCCGAATGTGTCACCCAAGTGCACCGTGGGAGTTCATATATGACAGTTAATATATGACAGGGAGTTCATATATGACAGTGCAAGCACATAATGGCCCTCGCCTGCTAGAACTTTTTCTTCTAATGTAAGTATATCGCCTGTAGCCCAAGGTAATGTCCAAGATAGTTGCTGGTATATGAGGCATTCTATATAGAGTTATGCCTGTAACTTTATGCTTTTCATTTCTAAGACAGTTGCCTTGCTGGAGAGGGGGGGAGGGTGCAGCAGAGTGGGAGGATGTGTACAGTTACAGGAATTACTCCATAGAATGGCTCATGTACTAGCAAATCATCGCATGACAACTTCGCTCGACAACTGGGGGTGCATCGCAACTGTTGAACATGGCCCGTCTACTTTAACCGCTGGACACCTGAGCTCAGATGTCCAGTGGTTAAAGTGTGTTTAAAATTACAGGCATAACTCCATAAATCGGGCCATGTACGAGCAAAAAAATCATCGCATGAAAACTTGCAGCAGAGTGAGAGGGGGCTGGCACCTGCAGGGCGTCAGCATGGCAGCATGGAACGCTGCCACCGTCAAAGTCACCGGCCAGCAGCAGCGTGTACGTGGTGAGATTCCAGAGGTCCACAGGCACCGTGACCTGTACGAACGGCGTCGGCACCACCGCCACGCCGCTGTGGGTGGCTTCCAGGGGCGACACCATCCACGGCAGTAGCGCGTCGGGCTGCAGGGCCTCTCCGCGGAGCTGCGCGGGAGTCAGAGAAGGGAGTGCGGAGAAGTTTGCGGGGGTGGAGGAGCCCGGGGAGTTGGGGAGGATTACGTAAGCCACAGAGCCGTTGACGGACATGGAGAGGGAGAGGCGGGTGGTGTTGGCGGCGCCGCTGCAGCGCTGGGAGGCGGTGCAGAGGGGGGTCATGATGGAGGGTGGAGACAACACGGTGGAGACAGGCGCGGGCATGGTGTTGCCGGAGGTGTCGTTTGCTGCGCAGTACGCCTGCATGCATGGTTCGGCATGTGTCTGATCTGACAGGTACAAGTACAACAACTTACAAGAACTGTGTATTTTGAGTCTGAAGATGTATGTTGGTATGTGTCGACGATTGTTGGAGTTTCTGGGGTTTTGGCCCAATAACTGTATTTTGGGCTGGTCATAAATGCGTCAGAAATGGTCATAGAACAGAATGCTGATGTGCAGGACAGCAGGGAGAAGAAGAAAAACAGATAAAAGTAAAAAAGGGTAGTAAAACGAATCATACAGGCCTTTTAGGAACTTTCGCCGCGGGGGAAACGTCGACGGGGCAGAGCGACCACCTGGGTGGTGAGCGAGAGCAGGAAAAGGAAACAGGAAGGTGCGATGTGAGTGTGATGCAATGTAGTTTACACAGCAATACTGCTGTATAAACAAGCGGCAGGGCAATGCGGAGGGACAGCAAGTGCACGCCATGAGTGCCATATCAGTGCTTCAAAGAATTCAAAGGCTTGGCCATTGGTCAGCAAGTGAGAGCAACACAGAAAACACAGAAGTTATTCGGGGGGTACCCCATCCTCAGTTTGAGCTACGGTCTAAACGCCACTGCGGCGAAATTCATGAAATTTGTTAAAGGGAGGAAAACACCATAGACATGCCGCAGGTGTGTGCCAACATGGCCAGCAGGCGCCTGTTGGTGGGCGGGGGGCTCTGGGGAGCGCAGCAGGGGTATAGTTAACGAAAGACTAATGATGTCAGCTAAATGCCTAACGCTCCAAAAAGCATTCTTTTGGGCGGCGGGGGAGGGGGGGTATCCCTTGAAAATTTGCATGATGTTCCCGGTGTGGCCACGACAGAAGTTAATTAATTTGGCTGAACGTGGCAGACAAGTTGTCAATAAAGATACCCCTGGCGCGCACCATGAACATCTGGGACGCCGGCAGAGCTGCAAAGTTCATCTGCTGCCACTGCCGCGCCGCCTGCATCGTTGCGCAGCGCTGCTGAGCGCCAGACACACTTTCTGGAAGGTTCCCTTCCAGAACATCTTGCGTACTGGGCGGGCGGGAGTTGTACGGCAGGCTCACACAGCAAGCCTCGCCGGAGCTGTCAGAGAGCACGTGGACAGAGTTTGGCCCAGCAGATGAGCTTGTGCATGTGCCGGATGCATCTGGTTCACACACGGTGACCTCGCACAGCCCAGGTGCGCAGGTGTCGCTGCCGCAACTTCTGCCGGGCAGCAGCTCTGCGGAGCTGTAGTCGATCGCGAGCGGCGCGGCTACAGGGGGAGTCGCGGGGGTGACGCGCTGGCAGGTGCCGGTGGCGGAGTTCAGCTGCCACGCGACCGCAGTGGCTTGGCAGCGTGTTTGCCTGGAGCCTTCCAGTGCGAGCAGTGACTCGTCGCCCTGTACGGCACACCACCGTGTTCTGTTACAAACCGGAAGGGTAGTAGTCAATATGCATTAATAACCCAATTTTCCAAAAATGTAAAGTTGCAGGCATAAATCCATAGCATGGCTCATGTACCAGCAAATCATCGCATGCCATTTATGTGCAATTTTCCAAAAGCAACTAACACAATGGAGCCACCAGTTCGCTCGAATGGCAAACCAACACCACCCCAAACAGAACCGTCAACAGCACCATGTAATACCTTGAGATTATATGTGTTTTTGTTGTGAATCTACCAATGAGAAGACAAGAGCAGGGATGTGCTTAAGAAATGGGGAAAGAGGAAGAGGGGAGGTGGCATGCACCTGTGCGCAGGTGGTGGATGCCTCACAGTCACCCCCGCAGCGCTCCGCAGCCGAGCGCGCGCCGCACGCAAGCAGGTCCACGTCGCCGCACGACCGTATACCCTCCAGGGTCACCGTCTGTTTCATGGCGCGGCTGAAAGCTTCCGTACCGGTGCCTGCATCGCTGCCCCCTCCAACGCACATCACCCCTGCATGCCACCTCCAATGATAGTCTTCTGTGGGGTATACGGGGGGGGAGGGGGGGAGCAGCTGCTATTAGCAGAAGTTTTGGCAGAAGCCCAAAACGGTCGCTACATGCACTTTTGGCAGAGGATGCGGGAGCTGGTGGACATGCGCTGGTGCATGTCACACTACGAAACCTCAAGCAACAAGTACAGGTGTATGGGTGCGTGTATGAGTGTGTCAGTGTGTGAGGCGACAGTAGCAGCTGATGCATGCGGTGCAGTGTATCATTCGGTGAACGCCAAGCGACAGGCTGCGGTCTCTCCTTCATCAGCCCTCTTCATCAGTGGGCCCCACTAGGGAAAAAGAAGGGCCCCGAAAAGAAGGGCCCCAACAGTTTTTCCCTTGAAAGTATTGTAGAGGAAATGAATCACAGCACAGACAGCACAGCACAGCGCGCACAGCACACCTTCTGCGAGGATCGCGCAGCAGTCCATGCCTTGGTTGAAGGGGTCTGCCATAGCAGGGCAGCACTCGTTGGGGCTGCAGGAGAAGAAGGTAGAGCAGTGCAGGCTGCGCAGGCCACCGCATGAGGAGGGGCTGAGGCGGTACTTCACCAGTGTCGGCTGCGGTGCCTCGCACTGCAGGATCGTTCTGCAGCGGCGCCGCATGCATGTTGTGTGTTGCAGCGTGTTGGCAGCTGTGCTTGCGGATGCATCACTGTGGCTTTTGCATGTAGCCATGTAGTGACAAGTACACAGTGTATAAAGTTACAGGCAGAACTCCATAGGATGGCTCATGTACCAGCAAATCAACGCATGACAACTTAGCTCGACAACTGGGGGTGCATCGCATGTGGCACATACTGAATTTCCGTGCAATGTGTTCTGCAGGCAAGGCATCACTGTGCACGAAACGCCACTGATGAAGTGGTCAATATATGAGAGGGAAAATATCATTTTCGTTCTCATTCGTTCTAAATCAGATAGAACATTAAAAGTGTGCTTCCAGAACATGCATGTGACATTACAAGCATATGAAAATATCTTCTTATGAGACTACATGCGTAGTATACGAACACATGCACATGATAATACATGCATATGAGAACCCCCCTACCCCACACACCCCCTACCCTGCACAGGGACTAAGGCGTATACACCACCCCCCCCCACCCCTGGAGGACCCCATATAGTAGTCTACTAACCCCCCCATGCATGTAACAACACAAAGAAAGCAGCGCACTTGCAGCCGGCGGGCCCCTCGCAGTCGCAGTCCAGCATGGAGCAGTCCAGCGGCACCTGCGTGGCATGTGTTGAGAAGTGCACGCATGTGGGTGGCCCACATGTGAAGCCCACGATGGCCTGCGGTACCGCACACAGAGTGTACTCGGTGTCCTCCTGAAGCCGCTGGGCACCCTCCTCTGGCACCGTGAACCGCCCAGCCTGCGCATTCCCGAGGCAGAAGGATCCAGAAGCTACGACTGTGGCTCCTGAACGAACCAGGAGCTGAAGATTAAGAAATCTTGGATGTAGGCGCGCGCGCACACACACACACACACACACACACACACACACACACACACACACACACACACACACACACACACACACACACACACCTACCAGATCGCACGTGCAATCGATTGCATGCGAGTTTTGGCTGCAGGTACAAAATAAAAGCGGTACAGCTACAGCTGCGGCGCAGGGGGGGGAGGAGGGGGGGCTACCTAGTTACTACCTTGCTGGTTTCTAACAACTGCGGTGCAGAGACAAGTGAAGATGAGACAGAACAACAAGCTATGAGATGGATGGACACGGTCACCGAAAGCAAACAAGAACTAAGACCCAG
This sequence comes from Ulvella scutata, assembly GCA_032359135.1. NCBI lineage: Eukaryota > Viridiplantae > Chlorophyta > Ulvophyceae > Ulvales > Ulvellaceae > Ulvella > Ulvella scutata. The sequence goes on along the minus strand of JAUMHD010026084.1, from coordinate 29,450 downwards.
ATTCAAGCAGGAGCACGCATGCGACATGAGGCTCACATGCCGCCATCTGACATGGCAAGTGAGAAACAATCAAGTACGAAACACGCACTGTTTCAGGGGCCTGAATTGAGAAATTGCTTGGTTGGCGATTTGGTGCTTAAAATCAATCGCAGCTATCGGTTACAACTGATGACAGACAAGGTGCTACAGTTGAGCGATACATGGGGGAAAACGAGCCGCCCACTTTCTTCGTTGCTGGTACTGTAAACATTCATTGCCCATCACTACTTCCTGGCAGGGAACTTGGGCTCGCAAATGCAAAAAACAGTCCTGCTCAAGCGATGCGCACCTTTCGCATGGCTTGCGAAGCGATGACAGATTTTCCCACAAAGTGACGTATCGTTTGCAAAGCGAATACCGAAATTTTCGTAATTGATATATCGTTTGCGTAAGTGATACACAGCAAATCATACCCCATTGATTATCGCTTATTTCCGGCTGAAAGAATTCTCCAGCCAAAACAGTTCAGAAATCGCTTATCAAGCGATAAATACGCGATACAGGAAACAGTGAAGCAAGGCAGAGAGGCGAAAGAGGGAAGAGAAATGAGGGCAGCAGGCACCTTCTGCTGGAGCCTCCCCGGCTCGTACTTGGGCCACAGTGGGCAGTGGGAAGGCGGTGCTGTTGATGCGGGCGGCTTCTCCGCGCATGCGCGACTCGTGGATGACGTAATGCAGCGTGTGGCCCTCATCCGCTGCAACGTTGTTCGTTGCAAGCTGCACCTGCAGCTGAGCTGAGCCTCTGGAGATGCACTCGCAGGCGACTTGCATGGCCTGGATGCATGGGGGGTCCACGAGCGTGCACGTGAGAGGCCCGCTGCCACCTGCAGCGTTAGATACGGGGTGTCAAATTGGAGTGGAAGGGGGGCTGGTGTGGGGTGGGTGAGTGGGTTTGGTTGGTTTGCACTGTGACCTGAGTGGGTGGTGACAGTGCAACGGAAGTGTAGACCAGAGGCAGGCTTTGTGACAGATTGTCTATGTCTAGTTTCGATTGGAAATTGTTTATGTCTATGACTGTGAACATGAACGAAAAGATCTGCGCTCCCCCCTGTTCTGGAAACCCCCCTGTACTGGAAAACATGGTTCGCTGGCTGAGAAGCGAAAGGAAAGGGACGGAAGGACATCAGCTTCAGTATCCCATTGATTCTGGTGGGAAGGACACTGGCAACTGCGAGCCGCACATGGGACCAGCGTGGCTCTACGTTCCAGGTACTCCTGTAAGCAGAGAACCTGGAATGTAGATCCACTCATTCTTATACCATTTCTCATTTCCCATTCAAATCAGACCTCACGTTCGCGTTCAAAGGCGATTCTCTTAGAGCAGCGACTGCAGCATGACAGGGCCACATGGAACTCAAGTCAGGCACCAGAGGAGACGTGTATGTAGAAACAAAGGGTGGGGCGCACCTCCAGATGCATGAGGCTGGTGAGCGGCCGAGCAGAAGGTGGCGCGGCGGTTGGAGTCTGGGAAGTTGTCGTCCTCAGCAACAGCATGCACCACATAGCTGCGGCCCTGCCGGAGGCCCTGAGACAGCCGCACCCCGTGCGAGAACTCTAGGGCGCCTGCAGACACGTCCTGGTGGTCTGGGAACTGCAGGTCAGCGCTGCCGCTGAGAATCCCGCGCTCGGTCGGCGACACCACCCCTTCAAACACCTGCATGCATGCGGTTGACTAGCTACTGTAGTCCACCGCATTCTGAAAGCGACATGCAATGAACTACCGCAAAAGAGTTTCCAGTAGGTGAGCCATGACCAATGCACAGGGCGGGAGTGGTGGGGCGCACGCTTGGCACAGTTGGGTCAGCAGCGGAGTCGGCGGCCTGCAGCACGTAGTGCACGCGTCCGGTGGTGTTCATGCGCACGTTGATCTGCAGGGAGTCCAGTGTGGCCTGCCCCACATCGCAGGAGATCTCGCAGTCGGGCTCCCACGCGGCCTGCGACCTCACTATCCATTGCCGCGCGGGTGACCCCCGGTTCGGGGTGGGCCGCAGTCGGTCTTCCGTCACCACGTAAACTGCAACAACAACAACAACACACTTCTTTTTCTCTTCGTGATTGTGCTGTCATTTTGGGTTCATGCCTATTGACTACCATTCTGGTTTTCAAAGGCACAGTGTTGTCATAAAGTTAAAGGTAAAATGTATGCCTGTTGTTGTTAACAACAGCATGCACCTGGTGGTGTTATCATCCGGGCGGCAGTGAGAAGGTTGACAGGCACATTCGACACGAGTGAGTGCAGGAATAACATGCATGGTCACATTACTTCGTGCTAGAGGGCTGGGTACATTGTACCAAGCGGATGGCGACATGAGTTCTTGTGTTACGCATGCATGTTTGATGTACTGCACCAACTGAGCGATGCAAAGTATACGTATGTGGGCGCCCCTCATGCATGCCTGAGGGTCAGCAGATGATGCGTGTTGGGGTTGGTGCGCACGATTGCTTTGTAAAGCATTGCAGGGGACTGTGCCCTCAGCAGGCACATTGTGAGCTAGCTCAAGATACCGAAAAGTTGAAAGTTCAGAACAGCTGAAGCTACCGAAAAGTTGAAGCTAAAGAACAGCTGCAGCTAACGAACAGCTGCAGGTAACGAACAGCTGAAGCTGAAGAACATAAAAGGATAGGTGGAGTGTTCTGACAACCATAGCGAGGAGAAATGGCACAGGCAGCAGCACACCTGCGTAGTACGAGTCAGGGTCCAGGCCGGTGATGTTTGGTGCCACAAATGGAGGCTGCGAGAACTCACCATCAGAAGCGCCCCCAGGCTCTATCACAAGCGTATCCCCCAGTGCATAATCTGTTGACGTTTCACCCGCTTGCTGCGCTTGTTGTGCCTGCTGTGCTTGCGCAGCAATGGGTGTGCTGGGGGGCACCTGGACTGTGCCTTCATGCACACTGCCACTGGCAGAGCTTGCCATTTCTCGGAGGCCCCGCCATGCACCCACACCTCCCTCCATATCAGGAGTTGTCTGTAGCTCCTCTGACGGCTCATGCAATTCAGGAGACTGCACGACAGGCTCGCTGAGCCGGGTGCTGGTCGCCGCCGCCGCCGCCGCCGCTGCCGCAGCAGCAGCGGTGGCTGCAGGGGTGGTGCTGTTCGTGGTGTTATTGGTTTGCGTGATCTGGCTGTTTGCGGTGCTGTTGAGGTCGGTGATGGAGCCGAGGCCGGCGGGAAAGGACGCAAACTGCTGCATGAGTGGCAGAGGGGCGCACGCGGACACACGCATGTACCCGCAGCCGCTCTGCAGGATCTCTCCGGCGGGCAGCAGTTGCGCGCGTGCGCCCCACACCTCAGACACGTTGAGGCGGCAGTTTAGATTCGGATCGCAGCACGCACACGGCACCGCGACGGAGCAGCCAAAGTTTGGAGCGATCTGCATGCAGAATTAAAAATCAGGGCCAGCATCATGCAGGTTGTACCGAGATCATGTACTCGTCATTGACAAGCCATGAGGGGTGATTCTGATTATTGTAACTCCAGATAGCGACTCAAATTCAGAGTTTAGTTGCCTGGTTGTATGCATGGTGTGCTCCAGGGGTATGGTTTTTGAGAATTTGTCAGCCTCTGTCAGCCAAATAAATGAACTGCTATCGTCGTCGTTCCGGAACATTCTGAACTGTTACATGTAATATGTAATACCCCCCCAGAACTAGTACTTGAAGGTATTGGTTGCCATAGCTGGGTTTGCCCCATTCCTTACCTATATCCCTGGTATTATATTTGGGTTCATGCCTATTCACTACCTTTCTGGTTTGTAACGGGTGAGACTAAATCCCTGGCGTGCTCATGGCAGCTGCAGTGCAGGAGCCTAAGCACCCTCACTGAAGGCGTTTTGTCATGGCATCTACGCCTTCTGATGGTGACACGTACAGAGCCCATGCATGAACACTGGTCACTGCAAGAGGCTCAGAAACGTGTGCCAGCAAGCAGTATACTGCATCGATAGGACTGGAGAGAACTCCTAGTATGGAGCAGAGGATAGAGCCGCGATCGCTGTGCGAGTATTATGGAGCAGAGGATGGAAAGCATCAAAACCGGTAACAGAACCACGTAACATGTATGTGGAACAACTGGAGCTTGCGACAAAGAACATCCAAGAGGAGGGCAGGGTGCGCACATGCGCCTCTGCTGCAGTAGTTCCCACCAGACCCCCTGCTTCATGCAGCTGCCTTGCAGCGCCACTGGTCTTGCTTTCAAGCTTGAAACTCGTGTCTACAGGGCCGCTGGTGCTCTGGTGCGACGAAATGGCTTCAGGTGCGGCGCCCTGCTTGCGGCGCAAGCCCATGCCCCTCTCGGCCTCTGACAGAGCGGAAGGGCCAGTAGCAGAAGGGTTTCGGGCATCCGCAGAATTCCCATGGCCACGTAGCGCCGATGCACTCACTGAGTGGAAGTTTTGGCTGGAGCTTCGCAAGCGGCGGCGTGCGCTTGCCGGTGGCACGCACCCACGCCACATTTCCCCCTCCGGAACCTCGTACATTTCCCCTGGAGATATTTTGAGCTGCTCGCACTCGAGGCGTTGTGCGATGGAGGTGTTGGTGGGCAGCTTGGTGAGGAGGAAGTATGCGGCGCCGCCCTCGTTCACTTGGAAGAACATGTCTAGGTGAGTCTTGCCAACATTGCCGCAGAATTTGGGTCCTGCGCCGGGCCCGCAGGTGTCTGCCGTCATCGAGGTGCTGCAAGGGGTGCGCGCGCGCAGCTGCGGCGCATGGCGATCCGGCAAGGTCGTGGCTACAGGGACTACAGGAGCCACCATCACGTTTCCCTCGGCATCCGTCAGCACCAAGTGCACCTGCATGCATGCGATACGGTTCTGGAACTTACCACAGCACCGGGGGTGGCGGGTCCGGGGGGGGGGGGGGTGTTGTCGCGTAGTGCACACAGCTTCTGAGGGTTGAACGATGTTGCAGTTGCGTCATGTGGTGCGATTTTGCAGAGCAGAGTGATGCAGAAAGTGGTATCGGTCAGGGCTTGCGGTATCATAGCCAGCTACTGTTACCCACTGAACACCTGAGGTGAGAAGCCCAGTGGGCGAAGCAAGCTGGCTATGATCCAACGAATGCCCACTCTCGATGCAGCAGCACATGACATGACACTCATACTGTTGCATGGGAATTGCCAACCGCATACAACACCCTTCACACACAACGGACCTGAGCAGAATACCAAAATTAAAACACATGAAAACGACAACAACCAATTGCCACTCAAACGTACCCGGTAGGGAGTCTCTGGATTCAAAGAGTCCACGTGCGCTTCACACATGAAGTCGTCGCCAAAGCATGGTGGCTTCAGCGCAAAGTCGATGACCGAGTTTGCGGCGGGGAGGTGCATCTGACCTGCTCCAACGATCGGCCCAGAGTCTGGTATGGCGCCGGGTTCGACGATGGTGAAGTCCTCGTCCCCAGCTGCGTTGTTCAAGCGCCTGCGGAGGGGTGTGGGGCTGCCTGCAGATTGCCTACAGATCAGCCTTTGGACACAGATGGGCTGCCAGGTGCAACTGCTGGAGTTTTCTGTCGACGATGTGTCTGTTGCAGCTGACGGCGGCGCAGGTGCAGGTGCTACAGCATGTGTTCATGGCATGATGAATGCCGCAATGATTCGGACAGCGGCCGCGGACTGTGAACCAATGCGTGTTCGTTCGAGGCTTAAAAAACACCCAATGTCGACTCGGACGCAAAATTCTGAAAAATGCCACTAACTTCGCTCGGATGGCACGGCAGCAACATCGGGATGGAAAAGCAGTGATTCTCGTGCAGTATGCTGGGACGTAAAAGTGCTTGGTTGTGGTGACTTGGTGCTGGTGAAAAGACTTTGTGGAACAGAAACTGCTCTTGGAACACAAGAACAGGAACAATAAGCGCTCTTCATGAGACCATCTCTGATGGGGTAGGACCTGACTTGAGGCGCAAGACACAAGGACACAAGGCAACGTGAAAATGTTGACAAGAGAACAACAGCAGCAGAAAGGGGGTCAACCTGTGTCAGCCTGCTCGCTCACAGCTAGAACCTGCTCCGCGCTCAGCAGCGATGCCTTGAAGCCCAGCAGGCTGTACCGGTACTCAGCACTGATGTCTTGGTATGTGATGGCCCAGTGCAGTGTGGATGGCTCGGTCACTGACACTCTGATCGCCAGCGCAGTCTCGTCGGAGCTCACCAGCGGTGGCTGCGCAAAGCTCGGCGCTGTGATGTCCCCTGTGGTCACATCTAGAACTGCCAGCCTGTATTTCCCGCGGGACTGGGCCACGAGGGCGACCTGCGCAGCCGCCAGGGTTGCTTTTAAGGAATTGGAGAAAGTAACTATTCTGGCGAAATTTTACTTTCGTGATGGTGCTGTTGTGCCATTCAAGTGAAGTGGTGGATGTTTTGTGTTAGTTGATTTTGGCTATTTGGGTTCATGCCTATTTACTACCTTTCCGGTTTGTAAGGAGAAAAAACTTTCATGGGGTTGTACATACAACACTTTTCTACATCGTTTTTCCCACGGTGATTTCCACTCAAAACAACGCATTCTTACGTCCCAGGACGATAAATCAGCACTCAAAGCAACCCTGGCAGGCGCTCTGCATCAGGTATGTCGTGGAGCTCCACGCAATAACTGTGAAAACGCAGCCACTAGCTCGGTGTTATCTCTCGAAAATGTCGTTCTTGTCAGCATGCATGTCTCTCTAACTTCAACTGGGTGACATGGATGCCGGAGTAACTGTCTGGAAACTGGGCATACTCTGATGCAGCATAGCAACTGGGCACACTCTGTTTCATCACAGCAACTGGGCATACTCTGCTGTATTTAGCTTGATATCATGAGTATACTGATACGGATGGGCAACACATCCGTATCAATATACACATCCACATCCACACAGGACATCCACACAGGACATCCACATCAGTGAACATGTGTGGGAGGCAATCCGCACCTTGTATCTGGATTCAGGCTCCAGTATGGAGCACCTTGAGCAACGGTGTGCTGCAGCCCATGCATCCAGAGGGCTGCCAGAGGCGGCTGCGTACTCCTGGCACTCCGCAGTGTCCACAGCTGGCGCCAGTGTGAGTGTGAAGTTTTCCCGTGCAGCAGGCACCGACACCATGCCACATGCATGGGCATCATCAGACAGATACGACTCAACAGTTTGCAGCGAAGTCGTGTACACGTTGAAAGCTGACAACGCGGTGGTGTCTTCCCCTTCTGCTTCGACGTCAGCTGCAGGAATGAGCACATAGTGCACCTGAAAGATGAACACGAATTAGAATGTGTGTCGGGATTGGCAGAGGCACGATGTATCGGGAACATAGGTTGATCTGGCTGAGTGACGTGGGACTGATCTGGTACATAGACACATTGTACAGGGCGCCCTTTGTCTCAGACTGCTGGGCAAGACTGTCGTGATGGTGCTGTTGTGCCATTCGAGTGAAGTGGTGGATCTGTTGTTTTGGTACCTTCGGCTATTTGGGGTCATGCCTATCTACTACCTTTCCGGTTTGTAACTAGACAGGTCCTGCGCATGAGCAAGAGGCTACAAGTATGACTTCAGGGCATGCGCGTCTTTTATGCCTTCAGTTCATGCATGTGCGCCTTGCAGAGATGCATCCCGTTGCAATGAACATGCATGTGAGGGCACAAGATTAGAGCGTGAAGGCAAAAGATGAGGGTACCTGAGCAGCGCGGTCCAAAGCCAGCTGCACATCAATCAGAACAGTGCCAGGGCCTGAGGCGGTAGAAGGGACGGTTTTGGGCACCGCGTGCGCCGTCAAAAACGTCGGTGGGGCGTTCCAGGACAGCACCAGCACCAGAACCAGACTCAAGATCGCAAGCACGGCCATGCAGACCGCCGCAGCTGCCACCTGCATTCGCCTGGTGCGCGCCAGGTCGCGGGCGCCTTCGGCGGCGTGCCGCGCTCGCTCGCTCCAGGTTGGGATGCGGGTGCGGGTGCTCTGCTGCAGAGTTTTTCTGGTAGTTTCGGTGCCATTTGTGGCGGTGGCTAGCTGCGAGGATGCAGGAGGGCCGTCACGGGTGTTGGCATTGACCTTTTCCAGCAGCAAGTCTACTTTGTAATCCACTTTTGAGAGGTAGTTGTCCACAGTACTGCACCACAGCCCAACGTGTATCTCGATTGTGCTTAGAGATGTGGTGGAGTTTCATGCATGATATGTTGCTCCTGTGTGAGAGAATTTCCAGTTGCTAGTTTGTAGGCTTACCAAATGCGGCAGTTAACTTGAACGGTGAATAGTGAACATTGCAAATGGATGATTGAATCTTGTTCCATCTGAATCGAAGCTTGTGATCTCTAGCATGAAGTATACCGTACCATCACCTCACTGGTTCATTACAGTTCAGAAGCCTGTGTGTAAAGTTACAGGCATAACTACATACAATGGCTCATGTAGCACATGACAACTTAGCTTAGAAGCCTGTCAGCAAGCATCTTCGGGAACGAGGATAACCGCCCAGGAGAGATGATTTGACTGAGGGTTATAGTGTAAAGTTACAGGCATAACTCCATAGAATGACTCATGTACCAGCAAATCATCGCATGCCAAACATTTGACTGAGGGAACACAGAAGGCCACACCTGCGCTGTTCATCAACGATTGATATGAGGGCTTCATGCTGCTTCTGGTGCTGATCATTATCAGCAAGATGTCGCAGCATGGCTTCGTTGCGGGCCTCGATAGTGGACAGGATCTGGGTGTGGTTCTGCTTAATGTTTCGCTCCACATCCTCTGCTGTGATCGCTGGTGTTGCTGCAGAGTTGCCCTGGGCTGGGAACTCCTTGCTGCCGTCAAATCTCTGAATACCGTACTCTGTGTGACAGTGGAAGGAAGACTTCCAGACGTACATCCATCACATGGCACAGCAGGAGACATGTAAAAGTACAGAAACACCACCAGCTAACACTGCAGCCGGCTACTTTCAGCATTCTCAAGCCACTGCAGATCTTAATGCTCCACAACGTACGTACTTGTGCTTGGGATCAGGAAGGTATTCTGCGGTTTGTACGTGGATCGGACGTTGCTCAGCAGAAGCACACATGGTCAATATGCTAAAGTATGGTGCATGATGTTCATCTTTATGAAATTGTACTGCACAGGCCACAAACAGAAGCAACCAAGGAGTGAAGGCTACACACCTGATATTCAACCGATATGTCAGGCCCAGAGTATTCCTCAGTTGGACCCTCTGCTGATCTTAGAATTTGCGTAGAGGCTGGCTCGTTATGGGCTTCGTACCGGCCAGGAGTTTGGGCCCGAGCTGCAGCAACCCAAGGGCCACCGCCCTGGCCTGATGTTACTCGCTGATGATGTGTGCTATCAAGTCCCAAACTACCGTGATCGATGCTATGCATTGATTCAAAAGAATATGCACTATTGTCTCTGTCCAAACTGGTAAAATTGTCCTCTCCAGGGACAGGGGAAACAACTCTGACCAGGCTGAGGTTCCCCGGCACGTTTTGTATCGCTGTCCCTGCATTGTTTGCCACAGAGACAGTCCGTAGATACTCTACCCCTACATTTACATGACTTATGATGGCTTGGACGTGTAGAAACAAACGAACAGGATGTTGGGGATGTTGAATGAAGTACCTTCTGGCACCAGCGTTGTGGCACCAACTCGCGCTGCGCGTATTCGAGGAGATCCATATGTAGGCGATGAAGGAGGAGAACCGTCAAAATCGATGTCACCTCTTGCTCGTGCCCTAGTTGTCCTGTTTGGCTGAGCGAGGACGGGCCCCAAAGCGCCTCCCTCTGGAGGAATTCCCGGAACGAGGGGCTGCCTGGATCCATCAGGGAACTGGCTAGCTAGTACTGCTTGGGGTCCGACGCTCCGCTGGGGGACTGAAAGTTGGGCAGCTCGTGGGCTGCTGTGGATCTGCTCATCTGAACGCTGCATCACAACACAGCAGCATAACACTCAGAAAGTTATTGGGTGCAAACAATAACGGTAAGACGCTTATTAATGAGGAACCCGTGTCACCCGTACCATTATATACTTCAAGGCAGTTTGAATGCTAACCCAACTGTGACGACCATGCAGCTTCAGTACGAATACATTCCAGCGGAATGGTTTACGTGCCCACACGTGTATGCTGCCCTTACTATACGTTGATGTGCCAACTAGTTCTGGGATCATATAACCGCCAGGAAACTGTGTGGTAGTTGTGTGAATGCCTAGAGGCATTGCAGTGGAGCGATGTACGGCACAAAGACCTAGCCTACAAGCAACTAGACAACAAGCAAGGCAATTATATCCATGCTGCCAAGCTACTGCAGTTGGACACAATTACATGTCTCCATTCGTGACTGCAGGCAATCTCTGCTGATGTCGTCCAAGCAGCTGGCACAATGCAGGTGCATCGTGTTTCTGATGCAAGTGTCGCATGGACGGAATGTTCGACTGGTCATAACCATCGTCAAGTAGAATGTAGACCGACATTGGGTCAGTACTCAAGCACCGAACGTCAGGGTGTCCGCATTACACCAGCGATTGTCACGACAGAGAACTCACCTAGCAACCAACGCTACCACAAGTCTACGGAACACAAGTGTCTCAGCTCTGAGAGGCTGCATGATTGCTTCCAGAAACAAGCAGATCAACTCATTTTTATGAAACACTACCTCAGTCTCTGGCACCAGTCACACTGCTGTCACTTTGACACCATGCAGTCATCTCTCCAGGATCTGCTTCTCAAATTCAGCTGGCGAGCCTATGACTGTGGATTATTGACAGCTGAAGCACGAGCTGGTAGTTTAGCAGTGGCCCATCTCCACACAAGATGACCCCACCAGCCATAACATGATGACATCATACGCAAGTTTCTTGATTCTCGTCCCATCAAGCCTATCCCTGAACCCGGTTTCACACAATGCTCCCCACACGCCGCACTCGCACACCAAAAGCTCTACAGCAACACAGGCTCTACAAAGCTCGGCTTCGTAGAGGGCACTGGTACAGCAACCACCCAGTGGTCTTTGAAGCCGAACTCTTCTTAGGTACCACTCAAGTTGATGTACAGAACGCATCATGCACACGCTGACAGCGTGACGCAGTTGTGTTCCAGAAAGCTCATACCGACCGCCGCAGTTGCATGTGGATCATGCAGCAATGCGGCATCGGCAGGCTCCCGCTGGAAGTCAGGCTGCACTGCTTCAGTGGCATGAAGCAGTGAGGAAGTGTGGCTGCAGCGGTTCTCTAGTCTCGCCTTGAGTTTTGATCAGAACTCTGGCGGAGGAGGACTGCAACAGCAGCGGTGCTACTAGTCTGGTCTCAGCGGACAGAGAGTCCACCCCACACAGAGAGATCCCGGAGGTACCCCACAGACCTCATCTGAGAGCAGAGGCAGCAGTGCGACCGAGGGCTGCAGAGCATGAGCGGTAGTGGCCATGCATGCGGGCAGCCTGAGAGGCAGGCTGCGGGGATGCGAGCCGCATGCCGCGGCCAGTGCTGCTATGAGGCCACAGGCCACCTGAGTATGCAGCAGCCGCAGGGCCCACTGCCCCCTCCAGGGGCTGCAGCATGGCGGCGCCGGCTCTGCCGGAACGGCTTACGCTACGGCAGTTGGCACCTGCAACACGCAACCACAATTGAGTGCGGCCGCAAGCTCACCAACATCCATGACACAGTTATTCATGGCCCGGCACCTTACGCATATTGTGAAACGACAATGGCGATACACAATCAAACAAACAATGGGAGCATCTGAGCAAAGACCGGGAGGCTTGTGTAACAGAAAGCGTGAAGACCTACAAGAGAAATGAGAGGCGGCTGTACATACAACATGCATGAAAGTTTGTAGGAGTCACACCTGCACGAGCAGCAGCTGCAGCAGAGGCCTCTGTGGTGCCCCGTATCGGGGGAGGCGTCAGAGAGCGGGGCGCGCGACCGGCGCGGCTACAGGAGGCGTCACGTACACCCTGAACTCCAGCATTGCACGACATGCGCTTCTCACGTGCCATCAGCACCTCTGAGACCTGATCGCAGCGCTGCGGTGGCTGCACGCTGGCGCTGCGCCACAGTGCCGCGGTGACGGCTGCTGGGGAGAAGCCCAGGCCGGACGCACAGGGCGGCTGCAGGGAGAACTCTGAGTCCCCTGTGGCTGCGCGCGGGGGGGAAGTCTGCTGCCGGGGGGAATGCATGGCGTCAAAGAACGCGAAGCTGTCCTGGCGGAACTTTGCGAATGAAGACGGGTCGGAGATGGGGGGCTGCGCAGGCTCCACTGAATGGTTGCGTGTTGCCACGCTGCTTGCGCGGGACACGGAGCGGGAGCGGCGCAAGGCGGGAGTGGTGGCGAAGGGCTTGCTGGCGTTGGAGGACGCGGGATGGAACGGCTGTGCTGGGGTGGGCCGCTGCAGGTGCTGCAGGGGTCGCACGGGTGCTGCGGGGCCGCCGCCGCCGGGCGCGCGGCGGTTCAGGCCGTTGAAAACCCTGCGAGAGTCACGGCTGCGGGCGCTAAAGAGCTTCTTCAGGCGGTCTGCAGCTGCGTGCTTGCCGTTCTGCGTTGTGGGGGTGGGAGTGGTGTGGGTATCACGGCGGGGGAAGGAAGTCGGGTGAGGTGAACGGTGCGCTACCTCTGCTGGAGAGAACACGTGGCGCGTGGCCTTGTACGTTGGACGTGGGGTGGCAAGCTCCTTGGGCATGGACATGACGCGCACCTGTGAGGATGCGCGCTCATGTGTGCGTCCTCTTCTGGGTGGCGCAGCACTCCCAGTGAACCCACCGGCAGAGCCGTTTGCGGCGCCGCTGCTCAGCAGGAGGGCTGCAGCCTCCGCGGCTGCCTCTGCGGCAGCGGTGTTCCCGCGCCTGATGCGCGTACGGAGTGGCTTCTCCACCACCGTGGCTGCTTCACCAGGGGACGCAGCTGGTGCTGCTGCTGCGGTGCCAGCATCGCCCCCACCTCCTGCGCTCTTGGCAGGGCTGTTGCGTTGCTTGACAAGCCTGACCGCCTTGAGCAAGTCGTTGACATGCGTGTGAAAGTCTTGGCTCTCTTCAGCTTCTTGTGCCCTGGATGCGGCGTCACCTGCCGATGCACTGCCCCCATCACTGCTAGCTGCCGTCTTGTGCAGCACTGCAGCACCACCGTGGTCTGTGCGGCACTCCACATCGCTGCTAGAGTCAGCGGCCTTGGCTACTTCTGCGTTGTCCTCTGTGCATGCAGACTCTTGCTGCATCTGCTGCTGCGCATGAGCGGCGGCGGCGCGCTCACTGGGATCCTGGGAGTCGCTGCCTGGGTGAGCTGGTTCTGCGTACACAGGAGGCTGCACTGGCGAGCCTACCTGCCCGTAAGGGGTCATGTCCCACTGCGCCTGCAGGGGCGGCAACGTAGGCTCCGGCAGAGCAGTCAAAGTGCCAGCGACTGCCGCGAACCGGCCGCTGTTGCTCTTCCGCCTTCGGCCCCCACCACCACCGCTGGCAGCACTCCGACCCCTCACACTGCCCCCAGTGCTGCCCCCGCTTCCGCTGGAGCCACCACCGTCGCCACCTACCGGCACTGAAGGCCCTATAACCACGGATGCACCTGCCGGCGCTGAAGCAACAGCTGCACTTGCAGCAACTCTCGTTGCACCAGCCCCAGAGTACGCAGCAGCACCGAAGAGCTCCGCAGACGCCCCTGGACTCGCAATCAGCGCACTGCCAGCCATGTCGCAGTCGCTTTGCCCCTCAAGCCATGCGCGCAGCGACTCTTCGCCGCCGCCATTGCCGACGCCCGCAACTCTCAGAGGCTCACCGTCGTGCGCAACAGTCTGCATCGGCATCGCCATCGGCACATGTACCGGGCGAGAAGGCACGTCCACGGTCAGCTTCCCAGAGCTGCTCTTATCAGGGCTAGGCATGATCGGGTGTGAGGCAAGCTTGCCCTGGCTTGTTGAGAAGGTAACCGGTGTCGCCGTTGATGCGCTGTCAGGGCCGCCCAAGTCTGGGCTAGATGCGTTTGGAGAAGGGGCTGGCCATGGTTCGGGCTCTGCGTTGTCTTCGATAGATTCCCCGATCGACTCAGAGTCGGTTTCTCGGAGGCTCTTGATGAACTCTGCGGCACTGCTGTGCAGAGCGTACACCCTCGCGACGTCTTCGTCGCTGGACTCGTAGTCGGTCCCAGCGTCGCCGGCGGCGTGCACCGGCTCAGGATCAAGGTTCGGGGTGCTCTTGTTCAGCTCCTCGGCCTGCTGTGCCTGTTTGGCAGCCTCCTCCGCTGCATCTGCGGCTGCCTGCTGCGTAGGTTCCGTTGGTGCGGCTTCCACAGATGCGGTGTGCTGCACACAAGCACGCCAATAAGAAACTACTACAGAGCACTTTTGATGGTTTCCGCGCATGCGCTGAGTCTCTGTGCACGACATTTGCACAACCATGAGTGCTTGCATTGACAGTGCTTGCGTTCAGCAAGCAGGCTGTGAACTGTATGCAAGAAGATTGCCCACGTGCTGCCCGGTTTTCACAGCTTATTCAGTGGTGCAGGTGGTACACATGACAATGCTGCTACACATATGTGTTCTGAGTTATTGTCGTGCTCGTCGCTGCTTTTGTTGCTTCAGGATCACAGGTGTCGAGTACAAATGTACAAAGCATGCACAAAGCTGGCAACAGCAATGTCTAGATGGTTGCTTCTGCTGCGGGTCAGTGGTGCAGCTCACAGAGGCGCATCGAGGTGGAGCACCTTGGAAGCAGAGGGGGCCTGGTGGGAGGGGGACACAGACGCAGGGTTCGTGACGGGGGCCAGCAGCCTGGTGACCTCCTTTACAACTGTCTTGACATCAAAGTCGTACGGGATGGACACATAGCCAGAGTCCCAGAGGTGGAAGTTGTCATCGATTGCGAGGCACACATCCTGTACATTCACACCAACATGTTGTGTACTGGTGTGAAAATTTTCAAGGCATGAGTCCTACGACACTTCAAAGCAGAGGAAGAAGTATTGTGCCAGTGTGGTGAAGGTCATTGATGTGTGGATTTCGGGATTAGCCATTCACTGCCTTGTCAGCAGACCAGGCGTGATGAAAAGGACCCTGGACACGTGCTTGATGTACTGCAACACTAGCTACTTTCGCACAGCCTTCTGGGTCCCATCACGAGCGCTTCCAAGTACGGGAACACAAGAGGCAGGGGCACCGGTTGCTTCGATGATTATTAACACAGATGGCCGCACCGAGAGATTCACTGCATTGCGAATGGTTGAGGCGTTGTCCACTAGGCGCTGCAAAGCCGCTGAGACGCGGTCGCCTTTGTCACGGCCACAGATGCGGACAACATGCCGTGCACCGAGGGCCTCCCGTGCAAGCTGCAGCAGCTCGCCCTCTGCGGTGGCAGTCTCGATACGCCTGCCAGACTTGTTGCTGGCTGCAATCGCAGCGTTTGACACCAGCAGCTCCAGAAGTTGGCGGGGTGAGCAGTGGTGGTGCACCTGCAACAGGGAGCTTTGTGGATGGGTGAACGACAGGCTCGCAGCTATCACAATCAGTCTGGCTGAATATGAAGGCAGTTGCTTTGCTCCAGGCTCTGGTGCACATGCATGATCACAATGCTATGAGTGTTATTGGTGAGCAACAGTAGAGTGGTAAGCACAGACGAGTCTGCTGCAGGTTATGATGCTGGATCCCGAACCAGTGAAACACACGTACACACACGGCATTATAGCCTGTTCTTGTGACTGGCACAGCAGTGTTGGGGTATGATTTATGTGTGTACTACGGCACCATGTCTTTCATCCGGTCCTCCTGAATCCGGTTCTCATGTTCATCGGGTAGGATGTTTAGGGGTGGCTACTGTACATTGAAGATGTGCTACTGTACAGGTCTGGCTGTGAGTGTCCGTGCTTCGCCAGGCCACCGGTCACATCAACCCGAGATACCACACGCAGGTTCCGGGACACAAGAACGTGTGCAGACACAACAGATAAGATACTGACCATAAGCCATGAGAGAGAACGTGAATTGCGCACCTGAACAGTGCTGCTAGAGGGAAGGAAGCTTGCAGAAGGCGCCTGATCGTCGCTGTGTACTAGCAGATTGAAGTTGAACTGGCACTCTGCCAGCTCGTGCTGTATGACCTTGTCCTGCAGCACCCTCCCAGCCCAGAGACAGAATTCTCTCGACGAACAATTCTCATCAGGCCAGACAAACTTGACATGAAGGCCCTGCAGATGCATAGAACTGTGAGGCTTAGATTAAAAATGGCACACTGAGTATGATGACAATCCTCTGAATACTGCTGTACATCAAGCAGAGAACACCCTAAATTTGTTCAGATTTCTGATGCTTTCATGGCTGCTCAGTAGAAAAGTGTAGGTGCATGGAACTTGGTGTACGGATAGGCGCAGTACTGGAAATGAAGCTGAGCAGTGGTCACCTTCTGTTTCTGGACCAGATTGCAATTGAAGACAGAAATGACGATCAACCAGATGTGATCCTTGGAAAAGAAACAAGGGAGTTGATGCACACCTCTGCAACAGACTTGGCCAGCATGTCCTGTCTTGCCTTCCAAAAGTTCTCAACTGTGCTCAATTGACGAGCACGAGTTAGGTCTAACGATCTGAGACGCTCTGCGACACCAGTGGTATGTGCAACTACCTCCACTTCCCCCAATGATGAAATTTCAGCCCATCGCCTGGTACTGATATGATGATCCTGCCCAGAGGCATAGTCCACCCAATGATAATCCCGAACAGGGGCATTTCTAGGGCAATGCACGCGCATTGACAGGCCTTTCAGCCTTTCTGTACATTCTGGATCGGTTCGCAACGACTCCTGCACAGAAAACTTTGTTGCAGGTACAAGCAGGACACGAGGTAGACGCAATTGCTCCCTTCACGCAGCAGTGTACATTTAATGACGGGATCTGAACTGTAGAGGGTACATCAAGCGGCTACTTCGCTCCATCCTGGCCAACGATGAGTGATGAGTGTGGGTACAGGAGTGAGAATGCAATAATCTCACTACATCTGCCAAGAGAAGCAATGCGCGCAACAATGTGCTTCAAGTCATTCTGAATTGCTCAGTCAGGCCAGGTTGCAGTTGAGGAAGGAACACCTGCACAATTTTCAGGGAGTCAATTTGCTCCAGCACATCTGACACAGACAACAGGCTCTGGCCCTGTTGGCTTCCCACTCTGATCTTCTTAAGCCCAAACTCGTTTGTAATGGACGACTGCAGCCGGTTAAGAATCTCTTTACGGTTAGCAAGGTCCCGAGCAGTCAATGACGCCTCCTGCAGCAAAAGCTCGGTACGTCAGCGAAGCACATACATAATCGAGTCAGCGCTCGCAAGTGTACTATGTTTTATGCCTGTTATGCGTCTAAGCTTCGACCGTACGCCATATCACGGCTCGCGGCCAAGTCCGTGGCGGAAGAAGCACAAGTTGATCACTGTGCGACAAGCACAAAACATGACAGTAACCACAACAATTGAATAAAGAAGTTGCCATTGGGACCAACGGTGTAACTGTACTGCAGTGCTATGTGTTCAGCGAAAATCGTGCCTGGATTGTTGCTTCCAGCCATTGCAGGAAGTTGGTATCATCAAGATTTCGTGCATCATGACCTTCATTAGATCTTAGCTCAGCTGCTTCTTCCTGCGAGATTACGCCGAACACTTCGTACAACGGCACCAAGCTGTCCGTCAACCGCACAGACGCGAACTGGAAGGTACCGTTTGATACATCCTTCTCGCGATAATAAAACTTCAACTCCACGGAGTCTGCGCTGTGGCCCTCAGTGAGGCGCTCAACCGCCTTGTGCAGTTCTTTCAAAGACTCGGTGTTCACACGCTGCTCCTCCTTGTGGCCCTCAAACAGATCAGGATGAACGCGCGATATAACGCTCCTGCAGCAATTCGCTCGTGGTGCAGCGTTTCGACGCCTGTGCTGCAAACGGCGATGTGTACACGTTCGTCACCAAAGACAATCTTTCAGTTCCTAGGCATTGCCACGTTGCTCGTGTACAAACACCATAGCACGCAAACTGTGTTTACGTGGTTTGTGCGTGGCGAGTGTTGGTGCTTGGTTGTAATTCACCTCGCAAGCACACAGACTTATCGATGCGGGCAGACCAGGCAGCATACTCCACATTGCGCCTCAAACACCCGATCTGTTATAACAGATTGACAATACCTGATAAACTTGCGCTCTGTGCTCTTCCTCAGCATTCTGGTTCCACTTTCACGCAGGTCGAGAGGATCTTCTGTCTTGGAGGAAGCGGCTACGCGACGTTAACGCAGCGTCCAAGCCACAGAAAACAACAGCGTAAACTCTGGCTGTCTAGACGTGGTGGTCCTGAGTGCTGGGAAACACCGAGCTATCGTTCACGATCCATTGCTCTCGTCGGATGATAGTTGCAACCACGCATTGTACTACCTTGGGCCCTCTTTGGTTCTGTCCATCACCCCAACGTGCCCGACATTCGACGTTTTAGTGTGCGCTGATATCATGTGTTGTATCGCTTCGGTATTGTAGATCGCATCTGATGCTGTCGCCTTGCATGAAATCCATGATTAGGATCACGTGTGGGCCATTTGCTTCGTTATGATCAACACTCCTCGCCTCTACGAACTACTATTTACAATGTTTGGTCATCCAACTGATTCATTTCTGTCGTGTTCACGTCGACCTGCTGGAATAAGGCTGCGTATCACATGATTCTTCGTTTGGGCGACGTGGTCACACTGTGCAGTGATTCCATAGATACGTGCGATTCTAGCATTGTCACAGGCAAAAACGTCGAAACAAGTAATTCATTTATATGTGTAGATGTTCAGCTTGATCTACACGGTTCTTGTTCGACCATATCTTCAACTCGTTATATATAGCTAGTGTGGGAAGGTCTACTTCGCGACGCCATTAGCATGTGTATCGCTGTAGTTGTTAGTGGAAGACTTGTAGTATTCTTCAAGTTTTGCGTATGCTATTCGCATCTTCGGCGCTAGTGGCCAACACGGTGCAGAGTGCAGATCTAGAGTGCGAGAATCAGCGCTCACTGGTGCATCCCCATGGGGCCCACTGAGTGCACTGCGTTGCCATTCAGAACGCAAGCATGCGCGTTTCAGTCAGCGTGGCCGCATATCCTTTCTGTGCACACCTCGTACCTTGTTCTAGACTTCATGTTCGGGTTGAATGTTTCGAATACTGGTACCAGTGTTTGAAGCAGTTTCGAACACTGGTACCGTGAAGTTGAACAGGTAAGGTCTGGACACATAACAGCAGTACCGTTGTATAGCTTTGTCGTGTACTACATTTATGCGTGTGTGTGACGTTACGATCAACCTGCGATGTGCGCGAATCTTGGTATTGGACGGTAGTCCACAACGTTTTCCTGGCATATCTCCAGATCCTGGAATGTATCTAGACACACAATCGAAAGGTGAGGCATGCCCACGAATACATGTGACAGCGTGTGCATTTTCATGATGAGTTTCGTCACCGATTCACAGCAGCTACCTGTACGCATCTGTGTGACCTTGGATAGTAGTGACAGGCTCAACTCCCACATGCACGTGTCTTGTCTGAACAATCCCTTTTTTCTACATTTCACATATACCTGCACTGATCGGTCGTGGTACTGGGGCTAAGAACTTGCTGGATGAATCTGTGAAGGCCTTGCCATGTTAGAGATGTGAATCTCTTGTTTTTACGCATCGCTGGATACATTGCATATGAGGAAACAATACTGATCACTGGGAAACACCAAAGTGACTGTGCACACTTACATCACACCAACATGTATGCAAGAACGGTGTGTTATGAGCTGCTGATGGGGCTCGTTGGTTCAAGTTTGGGCACCCAGAATAACGTGTTGGACAGTTCTACCAGCTGCCACAGTGTTGTGCAAGGCATAGATGAGTGTGCTGCTGCGGACAATTCACTGAAACATGTGTGCAAAGTTACAGGCATAACTCCAAAGAATGGCTTACTGGAAGATGGCGACGCTACGGGGCTTGCTCTGTGGGTCCACCATGCATCACAGAAAGCCACCGACATGCTGGTCCACTTTGTGCTTGAGTACTGCGCCACTGTCAACCATTGATCACTAGTGTCGCTTAAATATATAGAACAATCCTGAATACTTGGGACTTGTTTTTAGGTGTGTGACCTGACAAACTAAGCGACACTGGTGATCACTGCTGTCAATGCAATGTCACCGACATACATCATGCTTATGATTCATACAAAGACAAGGATTGGCAGGGTTCTGCAGCGCGACCTCCACAACACATTACCCCTGCGGGGGGGGGGGGGTGGGGGCACATGGGGTGGTTGCTTTCTGGCACTGCCGTGTGGTTGCCACTGCCGGGTGGTTGCTTTCTTGCACTGCACATGAAATCATGTGACTGAAGATCGTCGTCTTGTCAGGTATTCGTGGTAGGTAGTCTCATACAGCCCGCTTACCGCTGCCCCTGTCTACTGCTAGCCGTGCTTATTGGTGCCCTTGTCTACTGCCAGAATTGTCTACTGGTAGCCGTGTTTACTGCTAGCATTGTGTTGTTACGATTCTGGGTGAATCTACTATATCAGTGACATCATCGCTCCTAGCGGTAGAATACGACCATCGTTCCTGTGTTGGGGGCTTTTGGTATTAACACAGAACCAAACATGTATACTGTTACTGAGCCTGCGCCATTGACACAACACAACCTTGCATGCTACATGCTCTCAAGCCTCTGAAACATCTGTTGTAGTTCCGGTGGAGTGTGTGCTTGGTACACCACCACAGCCACCCTCAACCCCCGGCCTCTGAACTTCACCAGCGCGGCGTACATCGCATCACATATCCAGGACACCGGATTGCCAAACACCCCCCCACCAACCAGGGTCAGAAAGACGCGGTTAGACCCCCCCTTGCCGCGATGGCGGCGCATGCTGGCCACAGCAGCACTCAGGGTTCCTTCATAAGCCGCCTGTAGACACATGCGTGCCAACGGCTCCCACAGACTCAAGGGCAGGTCGCTGTATCCTGCAGCAGAAGCATCCTTTGCTGAGATGAAGCATCCCTTGGAGATTTTAATCGAAGCATCCCTTGGGGATTACAATTGAAGCATCCCTTGAGGATTACAATTGAAGCATCCCTTGCTGAGCACCACATGGTGACACTGGGTTTTCGTCATTTATGGTCATAGTAGTGGCATGATTGGTACCTTTCTGGTTTGTTCAAAGGTAGCATGATCGGCATATAATGATGGAAAACAAGTGCAGCATGGTATGAGTCTAATGTTCTCATACCTATAGCGCATGCTGCAGTAAACACCTGAGTCACTGTCTGTGGCCGGCCACTGCACAACTCCCTGCCCCAGTTTCTTGAAGTCACCTGCACCACATGCAACCTCATACGTGCCCCTGAAAAGCACCTGCTGGCATTTCCAAGATATTACTGTCGGGTGAACGCCTTACAGTTCACTCTTGTGCATGCACGCCATGTATTGCGTGGTCAAGACTCAATATGATACAGCAGTTTGCACATATGTACGTAATTGAAAGCGACACTATGACACAGTGCAATAGCACAAGGTCAATACTACACATGCCACAGAGAAGGCTTTGTATGGCAAAGTACTACTACAGCATGGATGGCTACTCTCTCTATCTCTCTCTGGTTGTTGCAGAATGCAGGGTTGGGAATCTGCGCGCCTGCACATCTTCATGTACTCCCACCTTGGCAAGCTTGTAGACATCCGCATTTTGCGGCATTGAAGCAGCCCAAGCATTGAAGGCCTGCAGGCCCTGCTCGGTGGTCGTGGTGTATCCTGCGGCAGCACTCTTCCTCACTTGAGATGCGTCACTTACATCAGGGGAATCGTTTTCGTCAGCTTGTCAGCCACTGTCAGCCCAATGAATCAGCTCCTGTCGTGATCACCCCGGAAAATCATGAGTTGTTGCAATGTAATACCCCCCTCCCCAAAAGAACACTTTAAGTATTTCGCTGACAGAATCAGCCTTTTCCCATTCCTTATCTGTACCCAGAGACATGCACATGAACTCTCGGTCTGAGTTGTTCTCTGGCAACAAAGGTGTACGCAGTTGATGCACACACACTCACTTGACACGCTGAGCTGGTACCAAGCTAGCGCTTTGCAGCATTGTTTTGAAAACTATGAAGTGCTGTCTGATGAAGCACCGTTTGAAAGCAAGCGTCATTGCTCTTGAAGAAGAAGCCTAGCACTCTGGAAAAAAAACGGCTAAGCGGGAACCACGACATACCCAAGAAGGGCTGCGCTCAGCCCCGAAAGAACACGAGACGCACATACGCCTGTGGCCACATGTGAGTGTACCATACAACAACGTCGTATTCAACAGGTCCTGAAAGCTGCCACGCAGAAAGCATTCTGGGAAAGAGATTACAACGCCTATTACCAGGTACCGTGGAGGTACCAGGGCAGTTGAGAGCATCCACCAGGACAGCTGGAGGTCGAGCCTGTGGATCGCGCAAGGAATCCAAGAAGAGTTGAATATAACACGGGAAAGAAGAAACAGCAGTGTGGCACCTGCTGTCACGGAGAGCTGTTCCGGTGGCACTTGTGCCAGAGCCAGCAGCTCATCAAGGCCGTTCAGCATGCAGTCACCTGTCTGCCCTGCCTGCTGCTTGCCAGGCAGGTCCACAAAGTAGTTGCGGTACACAGTGGCTGCCCCACAGGCAATCGAGCAAGCAGGGCCCTGAGTTCTGTCATCTTCATAGCCCGTCACACCATCCTCAGGGCTTTGCTGATCAACAACAAACTCTAGACAGTTGAATCCCGATGCTACCTACACCTCTACGCCACCTGTTCCTGAGTGTGTGCTCGGAAAGATCAGAGCAGTCATCAGTGGTAGGGATGTGTGTATGAGGATCCATGTGCCTGAGGGCCCCGGAAGAACCAACAGAGTTGGCTGTCACAATGTACATGTATGTAATGTGAAATTATGAAGATAACTTTTACGTTGCTATCTGCCTTCACATGTGGACACCTATGTTCTCGTTCTACTTTCCGTTGCAAGACTTCCGAGACGGTGCTGTTTTGCCTTCGGACAGCGAGCACAGGGACCATGCAGGTTCTGATGATTCCGATCCTTCCACCGTCTTGAAGCTGTATAAGTCAGGGAATGCGTGCCAGAGTTCCTATTGGAGGTGTCAGTGCACACAGAATGAGGTGGTGCAGAGCTATGTTGATTCGTTCGAAGAAGGGAAAGGCGCCTTTGTTTAGACGTGCCTAGATGAGATATGTAGAGTCTTTGAGCGCTCGCTGAAGAACATCAGCGATAAGGATTCTCTATTCATTAGTATTCACTGGTGTGATTTACGCAGCTCAATGTGTACGCCCTCAAAAACGTGCCATGCAGCACCTGCCTTTTCAATTTATGACATTTGAATGTATTCAACGGAAGATTCAGCGTGGAGCTACACACTTGAATCGTAGCGTGCTCGTTCCGCGCATCTGAATGTAACGCAGCAACATCACCAAAAACGACCTCATACTGGCACGCTTGAGCTGAAGTATCCTGGCCAGGACTCAAGACACGTTGTAGGCGTTTTATCCAGCTTTCGGGCGCCGGGCCTCCGCATTCAATGCGTCGCAGCTGTTCCACAGTCTTGTGGCAAAACCTGCCCACGCCGATCTGCTTTCCAGTCGGCTTGCAAACCAGCTGCTGGCCAATCACGTCAAAATTGAGTTTTACATCATCGTAGCTGCCCTCTGATATTCCAAATAAGCGTTGAAACCAGTCCTGCTTGGGGCTCGTGTCCCACATCACACAGCTCCCTGATCTGTAACACTGGAGCGAGGAGAGGAAAGCCATACGATGGGTAAAGGTTTTCCACCACACATCAAACGGTTGCTGGATAGGGTGTCCGTAATGAAGCTGTGAGATTTGAAGGAATCGTTTACTATTCCCCGCCCCCGCTTCTCGCATGCCGGAGTCAGGCCTCGCCGAAATCCATTCTACAGGCACAACCCGCTACTATAACAGTTGATGGGCATGTGTTGTTCCTCTGTGTACTGTGTCGGGTGTCATGGCACATGTTGCATACAGTTGAACACTTGCAATAGTCTCAATCCACTTCCGAGAAAACTGCGGTCAGACTTTCACACCATGAAGGTCTGAAAGCAATCTCAAAATATGTCAGTAGGTTTGTCCGTTTACATTGTCAGCAGGTGTATGTGCGCTCCTGATACAAGTCAGCTGTTACATCATCCTCACACAGCAGACTGTGCAAGTCCGCCCAGCTGAGATGACGTCAAATCATTGTTTCAGGTACACTTGTAAACCAATGTTTTTCCTTGTTGAGTGCTTGACTGGCTGCCTAGTGGGATCTGTGCTGAAGAGATGACAACAAGAAAACGTTGCTCTTGCCACACTTTTCTGGCACCATGTGCCAACATGTGCCAAAGCTTACCCACCTTTCAGGAGATTATAATCGTCATGGGATTGATCCTGTTGCGTAGAGCCCCGCATATTCATGGCTCTAAACAGTCATATCAGTATGGTGAAGCTCCATTCTGGCACCACAATGAATAACGTGAATGACTACAGCAACGGAGGCCATGTAAGTGAAATTTTCTGTTCATTCTGCTCGGCTTTGCGGCATTTGGTCGTGGTGCCCTGAAACCAGTATTGGAACGTTAAGTGAGCAGGGGTGGGGCACAGTATCATGTGTGCACTCAGATGCATGCCCCCCTCCCTATTCACTCTGTGCACAGCTGAGCGGTTGACGGGAATGAGGGCGAGGCAAGCGTGCAGAGTCTGTCAAGATGGATTGGATGGCGTATGCTGTTGCACTTTGAGACTCCATTCATGTCCACATTCCAACCTGTGAACTGGTCATCCTGAATCTTCAGAGACAACCCTGCCACGCCTTACAATTACTGAAACTGCCCGCTCGTCCTCAATAGGAGGGATGGAGCCGGAAAAAAAAAGTGCAGCTCGCTTTGTGCTCTCTGTCATAATCTTCGCCATGCCCGCAATCGCTGTATGAGATAGGTGACCATCAGCAGGTGCCAGGGCCGTCACAGTATCGATTGCGGATACTTCGATTGAGCTTGTTGCATAATCCTTATGATATCCAGGACCTCTTTCTGTCTAATCTTCTGTGCATGCCTCTGGAGATGTGGCGAATGTGCTGCAGCCAATCACCTACCACATACACGAGATTCCCACAAGTTGAGTTTCCTGGAAGATGTGGCCTAGTGCAAATAGAAGTATGAATGGATACAGTCGGGTGAATGGTGCTATACAGAGGACAGGGCACGCTTGATGAACAAGCCACGAGTGCTTCTACACGCTGAGAACTCCAAATGAAGTAAACTGGGCACATCGAAAGCCTTGCTGTTGGTATGGTTGCCCTGCATGTGCGTTCTGAACAGCTGCAAGCATGTAGCCATCTATAGTGCCTACAGCGTGCAGGGAAATAACACAACAGGCGCAGGGCTGTGTGACTGAAACAATACAACTACTGTTGCACATCACATTTGAGATGTAGCAAGCTCTTGTATGTGTATCTCTGAGATAGCACAGGAATGGGGACAAATGCGTTGGCGGCGGACTGGCGGCGAGGCCCCCGAATTCTTCACAGAGATGGTCCGAACAGCACAGTGCAATGCGAACCGAAGAGCTTTCAACTGGAGCCACGCTTGCAACGCACCCTCTTTTCTTTGCCTGTTGTGTCTAGGGTTAGCGTCATAGGGACACAATGGTGTCATTGAAGCTACAGAAGCGGTTGGCCGCATCAGTTCTGAACTGTGGCCTCCGCAAGGTCTGGCTGGATCCCAATGAGGTTAACGATATATCTATGGCCAACTCAAGTGCGGCGCTTGCTGCATATCATTGTTAGATGGGTCAGCAATGTGTATCTGGCAGCATAGGTCGTCCCTACTTCACCACTGCGCACGTTTGCAGGGCAGAATATTCGCAAACTAGTGAAGGATGGGTTTGTGATCAAGAAACCGACCGTGATCCACTCTCGGTCGAGGGCACGCAGGTCAGCGGAAGCTAAGGCCAAGGGGCGCCACACTGGATACGGTACGAGCCCTTACATATATGATTAGGTGCCTAATCGTGTTTCTTGTGCATGTTTCTTCAAAGTGTGGATGAGTGCTTTGGAAAGAAACACGCTTGGTGGTATTGGCTGGGCAGCAGGGCATCAAGTGATCTCGGGGCTGCGCTACCATGTAATGGACAGATAGATTTGCACAGGAAAGTGCAGAGTTCAATTAAGGTTAATCGCAGCGCTGTCGCACGCACAGACCCATGTCTCCTGAAAACGCACACACACTGGATGACGGTGTTATGGCACCACCAAACTGAGATGTGATGCATTCATGCCGCTCTTAATGAGGATTTTGGGCAGTTACTTGCTTTAGGCCACGAACTATTCCCATGCTGCATCCATCCACAGGATATGCAAGTCTTAAGATGCGTGTTCAAGTGCAGGTAAGCGCAGGGGTACCAAGGAAGCGCGTATGCCCACCAAGATTCTGTGGATGCGCCGAATTCGTGTGTTGCGTCGTTTGCTGAAGAAGTACCGTGACTCCAAAAAAATCGACAAGCATCTGTACCACGAACTGTACCAGAAGGTGTGTCCTCAGCGTGTCGTACGACTGCATTTTCTACACAGCACAGTTTACTGCACGCAATGCAAAGCGTTCTGTATGGTGCCATTTCTGTCCAATTAGCTCTGTTGAGTGTACTCTTGCCAGGTGCACGTTGGTGAACGATGTTACGCATTATTGCACAGCTCCTTCTGTTCGCTGCACAGTATACAAACTGCTGCAGCTCTCTATACGTGAGTATTTCGTGCAGCACTGCAGTAGTGGTTTGTGAGCTGTCATAAATCAGCACGGAGCACACTGCCTTGCCCGATCCAGGTTGTGTATACCACAGACATCAGACCATCCTTCAAAGTAAGGGATCAAGAATATACTTGAAAACCAAGATGTAAAATGAGATCAAGTTGCCTTAACGAAGGGCATCACGCTCGAGAATTTGAGTCTGAGCAGAGAAGCAATGGTGCAGGTCAAGGGAAACGTGTACAAGAACAAGAGGGTGCTCATGGAGGCCATCCATCACATGAAGGCGGAGAAGCTCCGAGAGAAGACCATTGCAGATCAGCTCGAGGCCCGCCGTGCCAAGAACAAGGTGCTGCGGGTGGCCAAGCTGGCTCGCCGTGAGGAGCGCCTCAACGCTGTGCGCCCCTCCCCCCTCCTCCTCTCCTGCCAAACCAGCGTAGCAGCTCATGTACCGGTTCCCAACTGAGTGACGCGCTGTGCCAAACCATCAGTTTATGAACAGAACTGTTACATGGCAAGAAGCTTATGGGAGCCAGTACATGAGCTGATGGTACTTCCCAAAGCTGGTCAGTCTTTGGAAATGCGAGGACTACCTGTAGACATTGTTGCCCTGCCCACATATACCACCAGTATATGAGCTGATGGTACATGTACTGGCTCCCATACGCTCCTGCCATGTAACAGTTCTGTTCATGTACCGCTTCTGT
Source organism: Ulvella scutata (assembly GCA_032359135.1). Taxonomy (NCBI): domain Eukaryota; kingdom Viridiplantae; phylum Chlorophyta; class Ulvophyceae; order Ulvales; family Ulvellaceae; genus Ulvella; species Ulvella scutata. The sequence continues at coordinate 1,977 of JAUMHD010026084.1, read as the reverse complement.
CCATACAACACTTGTGTCAGTATAGCAGTTGTTTCCGTACACATGCAATCACTGGAGATGCACTGCTTGTGACTTTTGTTCTGCGAGGAAGACCTGTAGACATGCATGTGTTGCATGTCTCAAGTTCGATATGTTGAGTAAGCTGCTAGAGTGAACCCTCTCTTTCTCCTCACGTGGCACCTTGCTCTTGTGGCTGATCACCTGGACGTGATTCCCTGCATTTCACAGTGGCACTTCTTCGAGCTTAGGACGTGTCGAACTCGCTCGTGTGACAGAATAGGCCCATAAATAGCCTTCAGTTGGCCTTTTGTAGCAAACCGATTGGTTCAGCACGAATGCATTAGTCATGGTTACCGAAGCGGACATCAGCTCCGTCTGCCAAGGCATGCAGGCATGTGCCCGCGCACGAACAGGGAGGCACGTACTGCTGCACTAGGTTGTGTTTGGGGCCGCCCCTGTAGCCATGCACCGGTCTTGCAGGTGCACCAACGCATCAAGTCCGCCTGTTAGGTTTTTAGGTTATCTATTTATTTGTTCATCTATGTATTCAGTTTGTCCTGACTTGACGTGTCGTTCATTCAACGCAGTGCTCAGAGTTAGGTCGGTGTGTGCACCAAATCGAGGGCATACCCCGCAGGCAGTAGCTCTGCCCAGTTATTTCCTTTCTTGCCCTGCCCGCTTGCTCTCCGGTGCCCTGTACCTCAAGCGGTGCCCTGTACCTCAAGGTCTGAGCACCTGCTTGCAGCCGACTGAAAGCAGGTGCTCTGACAAAGCTGAAAGGTGGCGACTTCTGTCGCCGCCTTTCAGTCCCCCATGCATGTGTAGAAGTCTTTCCGCAACCTGGCCCCTCAACTTAAACCCCTTAATAGGCAGAAGGATATTCAGAGTGATAACAGCAGCTGAACGGAGGCTCGCTGTGTTTGCATCGACAAGGGCGCGGAATATTTAATCGTTTGAACAGCTGGATCAATGTAGGGATTTTGTGCCCGTAGTGCGTGAACCAGTTCTTGCAAACCGGAAAGGTAGTAAAGGCAGTATTTAGTTCTTAATCCTGGACTTTGCGTGTGCATCGACAAGGGCACGGCTCACACAAGCACGGAAGGTGCATCTCAATAGATCAGTGCCTGTGCATGGAGTGTGTGCCTGAGTCTGAGCGCTGTGGTGGCTGTGCAGGGAGCAGCTGCAGAGGTCAAGAAGTAGAGGGCGCCGCACACAAGCATGTGCATCGGTCTTGACATGTCCACAGGGTTCTGTAACAACTGCTGTCTACCAACCGTTGCAATGCAGCTAGATGTCGTCGCTCATTGCCAGTATCAATGTGTTGTTGTTGTTGTGCGCAGTCGCCTACAACACAGGCGCAGAACAGGCTGGCGTGGGGGCCGAGCTATATCGTTTTACCATTTCAGCGCTCGTTTGTGCGCAAACCATCGACAGAGCTAATTGGCCACAAACCCCACCATGCGAATCCACTACTATTGTGCAGCTCTAATCAAACGCAAGGGGCGTACGTCTGTTAGGTTGTGTGGATACTGGGGAAATGGGAAGCGCCAAAACGTTAATAACTGCTGTTGGCATGGTACAGGAAACACACTCAGCAGCGCAGCTGGCACGAGGTGGCCACACATAGATCATACACTCTCTGTAATTTCCATTCTGTGACAGTTGCATGGTATTTGTACTCTACTGCACACAGGGCTAGCAAACAAAGGTCTGTGGAATAAAGTTCCACAAAGGCTTTGGAGCATCGCTGAGAAGGTGGGACGAATTATGAACACGTTTAGGGCCAAAGAAGACGCCAAACGCATTCTAAAGGTCCAGTATCAACACATACTGCTTGGCGCTTGCATTGGGGCCCGTTTAGGCACTTTTTGCTCCAGAGTTTTTCTTTCTACACCAGCCATTACAAACCGGAAAGGTAGTGAATAGGCATGAACCCAAATAGTCAAAAGCAACTAACACAAAACATCCACCACTTCA
>JAUMHD010026073.1:0-40735 GCA_032359135.1 Ulvella scutata | reverse complement strand
TTTTTGTCAACTGGAATGACAACATTGCACCAGTCTGTTTCCTCGAAATTGCATGAATAATTGATTAACAAGTAGGCAAACAGTTGATTAGGATTAGAACTAATCATAATCAATGTCATAATTAGGACTAACCAGAAATTGATTCAATTTCAAAATGTCGATTAGCCATTGATTAGGAGGGTGAAAAAGAATCCTAATTTTTCGCCGATCAATCCTAACTGGCTAATTTAGAGCCCTAGACCTGACAGCGAAAAATCCCTCCTTGCAGGCCCCAAAAGTTTGCAAGGTTTTCGGAACTCACAAGCTGCGCAGGTTGTGCGTTCCGAAAAGTTGCTTTCACACGGGAGGTACCCTCACAGGCACGGATCCACAGGATCTACCGCCATTCTGCGCATGCGCGTACCACCTTTTTGCGCACCCCACAGCTGGCATCGCCCCACGCGTGACCCACGTCACGCTCTCACCACCGCAGCGGTGAGAGCTCCAGTACAGGACTAGGGGCCAGTGGAGCTCCAACTGGGAACTACGTAGCCCGGTATACCATTCCACCCATCCGATCACTAAGATGATACCTATGGTTTTATGATCGAACCCCGAGGGGTATCGGACCTGCGACCTCCAATACCAAAGTTTGCAGTGAAAGTGAGTGAAGCGAGCCCTTGCACATTTGCAGTCCTCACAAATTTGGACCGGAAAGGTAGTGAACAGGCATGAAAAACCAAATAGCCAAAGGCAGCTACACTAAAGCTACACTATCACTCGATACTTCACTCGACTGGCACACCAGACTCATCACGAGAAAAAAAAACAACATCAAAGATTACGCCAACCCCCAAGGGAATGGGCCTCAGCAATCCTAGGAGCTGGGGGGGAAGTGATTACCGACACAGCGAAGTGAGCAGCCGGCCAAAAGAGCTGCCCTACCTTGACCGCGGCCGGTACAAACGCCACTGGCAGGCCACGGCCGTGGACTTTACTGCAGACTTCCCAGTCTGGCCACCATACAAGTGCCTGCATGTACAGAACTGGTACAGTTTTAAAGGGGCCGCACTAGTGAAAGCTAATTTATTACTGCAAAGAATGCTGCGCAGAGGGCCTTGCATTATGTATCAGGAGCATTATATAGCAGGGGCAATATATAGCAGGGGACCGTGCATTATATATGGGCTGTAGACACGTTGACGTTCGGTGGTCTCACGTGCAGCCTGCTCAGGAACCTTTCGACGGTTCTGTAACCGCAGGGGGGCTCCCAAGCGCGCTGCAGACGGCGTGTGCGTTGCTTTTATGGTGGTCGTAAATATGTTCTCCGGTGAAGCGGAAAATTTGCGCTGAGTCTGGTATTTTGAGCCGTATTTCGGGATTTTTTTGCTATCATCTGAAAATGCCCCTTTCATGCCACAGCTGACCTCTGTATGAACAGGGGAGCTCATAAATGCAATTTCCAGTGACAGTGAGCCCCTAGTTGTGCTGCGATGGTCCGCTGCAGTGATGTGTTGATCCAAGCAACGAGTGCAATGCATAGCGCATGAATTAGTCCCAACTACAATCCGCTCATATTATGAAGTATCATCCCTATATCATACTGGGTCGTTCTGGAAAGGGTTGTCAAATTCCTGTCGTTCAGGCGCCCCTTTGGGGCTGCTGGGGGCAAAGCCCTCCTTGATCCCCAATTTGCCAACAAAAACCCGATTTCCTCCTCACAGTTCAAGGTTATGCTGTTGTGCTCCGACCTGGGTATATATAGCGTTTTCCCATGCTAACCGTGAGACCAGTATTGTACACAGGAGGCTCATTTTAACGACATCAAGGTGCAGTGGACTCCAGAGCGGGCCCTTCAGTGCCTGTTGCAGTATTTTTCGTGAAAATACAACTTTTTCCGCTTTGAGCGGAAAAAGTCTGCCATTTCTGGAATCTCGACCCGGAAATAGGCACAAAAGAAACCAGCTTGAACGTGAACGCAACGCACAAGACCCCTGGGATTCCCCCTGAAGTTACAGGAGCGTACGCGTCAGAAGGTTCCTGAGCAGCCCGCGTGACCACTGAACGTGTGTACCGCCCTTAGTGCAAGGCGCCCTTGCAACGCTGCACATTCAGACGTCGACGAAGGACGGCCAGGGCCAACCGTAACAGAAAATCACCCAACCGAACAAGCAGCGACCATCATCCCACGTCTGCCTACAACACTGCTCCAAACGATCACCCACCGCCGGTCCAGACCCCCCCCGCCAACGAACGCGCTCTCGCAACCACAATCGGCCCCAACAACACCCCCCCCGCCGGCCTCCACCCAGAGCGCCTGCCCCCCTTCGAGAAGAAGGGGAGCGCGCTATTGAAGCGAACCTCAACCGCATCAACGACACCACAGACCCCGAAACCAAAGCATCCGCCATCCGATCCCTTCTGAGCCTTCCATCTACATGTCTGATGGTCGCTCCAGGGAAAGGCAAGCACCGCCGGATCCTGCACCGCCTACGCTCTTCTCAACAGGACCACCACTATCAACGGCAACTACGCCTAGCGGACCCCACACCCACAGGCCAGCGCGCAGATTCCTCCGATCGCTCCCAAGCGGCTCGGATGCATTCCTTGCTGCAGACAGGAAACGTGAACCGTGCGGCCAGCTCCCTTGACTCCCTCCCCCTTGCACACATCACTGACGACGTGATTGAGCAGTTTGCTGACCTCCACCCCCCCGAAGCACCTCCACCACAGCTTGCCAGTGACGCCCCTCCTATCAGCCTAGACATGGATGCTTTCGGCGCCGTGATCGATCGCCTCCGCAGGGGAAAAGCACCAGGTCTCACAGGGTGGACATACGAACACATCCTAGACGCGACCAAACGGCAGTCAGCCCGCCGCGCATGCCTTCAGTTTGTGAACGACATGCTCGCCGGCCGCCTGCCACTTGTCACCGAACTCTTGGACAGCAACGGTCTACCCCTCCGCAAGCCAAATGCGGGGGTCCGGCCCATTGCCATTGGCAAAGCATGGTTGCGACTCGCCTCGCTGTGCGCAGTGCACCACTGCAGCGACTTGGGCCCCAGTTTGGCTCCCCTCCAGGACGTCGTCGTCATACCAGGGGCCGCAGAGGGCATAGGCCATGCGCTGCGCTCGGCCATGACTGCGCAGCCCAGCCACCTTCTCCTCTCCCTCGACAGCAAGAATGCGTTCCACACAATGTCGCGCACAGCAATCTTCCAGGCGGTGCAAGAGAACGCCCCTTCGCTCCTTCCATTCCTCCAGTTGGCATACGGCAGCCCCACCCGTGTCTTTCTCAGGGGGGCACCTGAGGGCACCCCACCAATCTTTTCGAGTAGGGGAGTCAAGCAAGGAGACCCCCTGGGACCCCTACTATTCTAGGGGTGGCCACAACCCGAGGTTTTTTGTCACCTCGTCTCGGGCCGAGGTCAAGGTATCGGATTGAACCCGATGTCACCTCGGAGCGACCCGAGGTGGCCTTGGAACCGCCCGATACGACCTCGAATGGAGCCTAGGGTGAATCTTGAATATGTTGTGAAGGGTGCAGAACAGCAGGAAAGCGTATACATTTGAACACGTGTTGAACGTCTCCATGTGTCAATAGAAACATAAACAGGTAAGGTTGCTGTGTGTGTGAGTATGGAGCACACCCCACTGCTGTGAGTGCTTTTACAGCCTGCAGCGCTTTCTGCTTCGGCTCATGTGTCTTGCACGTACCTCCTGCAGCGTTGATTACGATATGGGATGGGACAGAGTCGTATGGGTTCTAAATGGATAAATTCTTTCTTTCCGCAATGCTTGTACTGATAGAAGACCTTTTGCGTGACTTCCTCCTTAACAGTTATAACGTGATCCCAGTACTCCTTCTGGCCCTTATTTCTTTTCTTGTCCGCACGCACGAAACACTCATCAAGATCTACATCTGCTTTGCGCTTGGAGCTTGCCTGAGAGGCAGAGCTCCCAGTGATTGAACTTTTCATGGATGAAGTAAACAAGTCACACAACCAAGATGCAGCCAGATTGAATCTCAGTTCCTTGTGTATACTGTAGTCCGCCCTGTTGGTGCATGTGAAGCACAGCCTGGCCTAGAAGAATGCCCTGTATCGGCCCTTTTGAACTCAATTATCGTGAAAATATGGATATTCTTGGGTGTTGACCGCTCACGAGTTAACGGAAAGTCGGGTCCAAACGAGGTGTCCCGGAATGTCACCTCGGGCTCGGCCCGATAAATAGGGCGAGACCATTCACCTCGACCTCGGGCGAGGAACTCGGCATCGGGAAGTGGCCATCCCTATACTAGTTGCCCTCACCCTGCAAGGCCCCTTGCAACGCGTAGCTGCCGCACACCCATCTGTGCAAGTGCTGTCTTACTTTGATGACATCAACTTGGTGGGCCCTGCAGCAGAAGCGGCAGCAGCATTCGAATGCCTCGCCACAGAGAAGCTGCGGCCATCGGCCTCGTGCCAGCGCCGGCAAAGAGCTCAGCGCACAGCCCTGACCAAGCCATGGCAGCGGCAGCGGCGGCTGAGCCGGGAGTGCAGCATGCCCACACGGCCTCGTGGTAGCCGGCACCCCCATCGGCTCTGATGCTTTAAACGAAGAATACCTCGCCGGCAAGCGCGCCCACATGCGCGAGCCTATGCGACCTGCCGCACCCACTCACCGCCTAGGACAAGTGGGCCCTCCTCACACATTCCCTCCAGCTCCACCTCCAACACCTCTCGCGCACCGTGCCGTGGGCACTAGTCAGCCCCCACCTGCAGCTGCACGCCGCAGACCTCAGGACTTCTGCCTTGCACATCCCGGGGCAGCCCGGCTCAAACTCAGCAGGCCTGAACCCCGAGGCGCTACAGCTGCAACTCCACCTTCCCCAGCGAGACGGAGGCTTCGGAATTCACGGCTATCCCGCAGACACATGCGCTGCAGCCTTCCTCTCTTCCGCCGCTCGCTCCTCAGCCCACCTCTCAGCAGCGGCGGCATCGGCCCAGCCCTTCAACCACCCTGGAAACCCCGGCCCGGAGGCATGGCGACTACTTCATGCGTCCCACCCCACAGTCTGCCCTCCACCAGATTTGGACCCTTCGCCCCACGCCGACGCCCTACACAAACTGGTCTCAGATGTGCGCCGCGCCGCGCAGCACATGCACATAATAAGACAGTGCGGTCTGGCCTCTTACCGTCGGTGCGAGATCAGGCGCTGCTTCACAGCATCTCCACCCGTCCCGGCAGCATGTGGTTAGACATAGTGCCGATCACCCCCTCTCTGCGGCTAGATGATCAGTCTTTTCACGACGCCGCCCGCATCCGCATGGGTGTGCGCACTTTCTCCACCTTTGGCCAGGGCTGGACATGCGCCTGTGGGCACACCGTTGACAACGATGATGTCGCCCATGCTCTAGGTTGCAACAGGCTTAGTGGCTTGGTGCAAAGCCGGCATGATGACACCGCCGACATCCTTCGAGCATTCGTGGGCCGCCTGGGCTTTGCGTCCAGTCGCGAGGGGCGCTACTCACGCCTCGGCTCCCAAACCCTCAACCGGCCACAGGCGCGATGGGACATCCACTGCCACCTCCGCCCTGGGCCTGGCTCGGTTCTTGCAGACGTCTCCTTCATCCACCCCCTGTCGTCCTCGTATGTTCAGGCGGCCGCCCGCACCCCTGGCCACGCGGCATCTGCCCGGGATACCGCGAAGAAGCATGAGTACTACAATGACCACCAGTGCCCTGGGCACACTTTCAGACCAATCTCCTTCGAGACACTTGGCCGTTTCAGCCCCGGCGCCAAGCAGTTCATTTCTGAAGCCACTCACGGTGCATTCCCACAGCCGAGCTTCCGCCGTGATGCCTGCTTCAAGAACGTGTACCGGCAGTTGTCAGTCCTCATGTGCAGGTACATGTCTCGAATGATCACCGCTGCAGCAGGCATGCGCACCGCCACTACTGGGAACAGTTGGATTACCGGCTCCTCCGCCCCTTCGCCAGAAATTGAAGCTTAGGGGGCAGGCTCGCGCTGCTGCTGTTATGGCCTGTTGTTGTTGTGTTTAGCTTCAATTAGGTGCTGGTAGCTCTTTAGTTCTCTAGGTTTCCTTGGTGTTAGTTAGTACCCCTGCCTGATGTACCTCTGCTTCCTGTCTGGTTCGGTATAGCTCTCTGCGCTTGCCCACTGCTGACTCTTCCAGTTCATTGTTCCACTGTCCTGTCGATGTAACTCTCTACCTCTGCCTACTGGTGGCCGCAGCCATAGCCTTGCGAACCTGAGAGATCATAAAGTATTAACATACATGTATGCTCATGAGCGCTGATAAAAGAGTTCATGATCACAGCCATATATATACATGCATGTTCACAGTCCTTCGTCACACTTCACACTGAGCTGATTTTCATTTCGAGATAGCGTGAACAAGCGCTTCCAAGTTATTCTCTTGCATTGAGTGTTACAACATCTCAGCATTTATGCTCTTGTGAGGCTTTTAGGATCAGTGTGTTGGTTGGTTAGTGCTGCAGTACTCTTGTGCACTGGCTCGCAGACACCAATGCTGTGCACTGGCTCGCAGAGACCACCAGCGCTGTGACGTCGGAACCAGAATGCAAGCCAACAGCGGAACAAGGTATTCCGCTGCAACAGTCTGTAGGTACACGCGCACGCGTAACGCAGCACATGTATGTGCAGCACAGCATTCAATGCCATTCCAGCACAGTTGTCTTTGATTGGCTGCGAAAAAACCCCACGCGACGAGCAGTTGTATATGCCATTTTTCTCAATTGATGTGTTCAGCTGTTTCGGTGCACTCTTGCTGAACAACTTAAGTGATAATGCAACACACATTTCTTGCCTACTGGTGGTCTCACATGCGTGACTGCTACTTTACATGTTGCAGTGAGGGCATTTACAACCTGCACAGTCGCTCTGAGGTTGTGGAATCGGTGGTGCACGCTGTGGAGTCTGGCACGGATGGCCTGTTGCAACATCAGGTGCGGCACCTCACCAAGAAGTCCGGTGGATCGTCAAGCGGAAGGCGGACGACACGTATTGTAGCACCCCGCTTTGAGGGGGCTGAAGGGGGAGGTGGAGGCTCAGACACCGGTGAGTTGTTCGGTTTCCTCTGCCCGTCTTGTGTTGAGCCTTATGCAACCGGCAGGCACATTGCTTCCCAGCTTCGACGCTTTCTCTAAGTTTCTGCGATAATGCTTGCAACCTGGATCGCTTGTTCTGTTTGGTAGCTGATACCTGTATCAGTTGTTCCAGTGCAGATTCAAGAATGGTAACTGCCAATTGATATATCTCAGAGATGCACGGCTTGCTCAGAATGTTGTTCGCAGTATACTCATCGACGACTTCTGAATCTATGCACGTCGTGCAGGAACAATCGTGGGTGTGATAATCGCTGTCGTCGTGGTTCTTGTGCTGATGTACATCTTCTACAAATTGTACAAGAAGAGGCAGCGCCAGCAACAGAAGAAGAACGCAGAGCAACAAATCACTCCTTCCAACCCACAAGAAGCTCTTGTTGTGGGCGAGCCTGTTGCAGCAAAGAAACCAGATGCAGTCCAGGAATCCAGTCTATCTGTTGAATATGGAGTGCCGCCACCTGCTGCAGATGCCAGTATTCCCTACGTATACCAGCCAACTGCAGGGAACCCCAGCCCATACGCACTGTATCACGCTTCTACTCAACACCAGGCAGCAGCCTTGTATCCACCTGTTCCTGCAGCACCAGCTCCCCCTGTCACAGGCTACCCGTACCCTGCCAATTCAGTAGGACCAACGGCTCCCACTCCAACTGTGTAGGCACAATGTTTATTATCCGTTCGGGTATCGTGGTGTGTGCTACGTCAATGGTGCAGCGGTGCAGAAGAAAAAAGAGTTTCGTGGTCAACATGCACATGCTCTCTTGCAGCCCACAGAGCATGTCCTCCCCTTCCTTAGGTTACAGGACAGAGCCAGGTCAGAGCAGCGCCAGTCGTCAGGATGTACGGGGCAATTATATAGTCGAGATTGGAAACACGCTTGCTGTTGCCAGCATGGAAGGTCAATTAGCTGTTTGGGGACTATCATCAAACGGTAGAAGGGAAAGAAGAATGTTGTATACATACAGGGACAGTACACACATTGCACGCACGGTTTTTGCAAGCGGTCCATTCAACTGTGCGCAGCAATGCATGCAGCCCCTGCCGTTGTGTACAGATCTGTACAGAGTGCACGGCTCGGTGTGAGGCCATAAGGAGGCCTCCGTTGCCACCACCAGGAGCATGGCACCCAATCGCTGGCGTGGTTGGTCGAGGGTCGCACCCAAGCACTGCAGCGGCTGGTTGCGACGCTTTTGGTGGCCGCCTCGCACCGTTCTGTTGCTTCACACAGAGCCATGCAGTGCGGCCCTTGCTGCCAACAGGTGATTAGGTGATTGATTACCCGAATTGTCGAACGGTAAGTTACAAGAACAGACCAAGAAAGCGTGAATAGCAAGGCTTGTAAGGCAAGACAAGAGCTAGGGCCCACAGACTGTAACTCAGTATCCATGCATCATGCATGCTAGAGTGGGGTACCTCGCTAAGTACGGCAAGATATCAGCACACTCATGAGCAGGGCTCTCTTGCTTCGCACAGAGTCCCTGAACGTATCACTGAACACAGTGCTTCCTGAATGAGGATGCCCGTGACAGCATCATGCTCGCTCCAAGGACGGGCTTTCACACCTTTTTGCTCTGCAAACCCCCTGATTGCATGGTTGCAGACACTGTGCGTTCTGATGCCTTTCGTACTGGGTGTTCTGGTGGGATCTGCCTTGTGTGTTGTGTCATTCTTCTTGCTCTCTGTTTAGTGGCTCCATGGTTATGTGTTGATGTAATCAAGGTCACTGACCACTGAGAAATATAGCGCAACATGTATATTATGCTCTTGGAGATGCTCCTGGACCTATACGCTTTATGTGCTTCCGTACCGCGCCACTATCGATGTCACTATCACTGTGGGTTCTCCAGGTCTGTGCACTTGTCCTGAGTGTGTCGTAGATGACTGTGTTTCTGCAAATACCATGTGACAAAACTGTAACATGCTTCCCTTATCTGGAGGCCCCGCCCCTAACCGTGTTGTGACACGGCCAGGTCGCCTCATCTGCCCTGGCCTGTTGCATGGGCTGCCGCGCCCCTTCCTGCGTATGCCATGGTTCCTGATTAGCTTCCAAAGGGAGGCATGCCAGCCTCACGGCTAGATACTGTACTGTTGTAAACTAAAAATTGACCGTAAAAAATACAAACAAACACTAATCGGGAACCACGCTTCCCGATTAGATCAAAGATCACGCCAACCCCGAAGGGAACAGGCCTCAGCACTCGTACGAGCGGGGGAGGAGGGGCAGCCGCCTAGAGAAGCCCCAGCCGAAACAGGAGTCTCAGTACAAGAAACTGCTTAGAAGCAGCGGTGGCCGGGAGGGGCAGAAGAACATCACTAAACGGGCGTTTGCGAGTGGCCACCAGAGGTGTGGTGGAGTGTGCAGTGGCGCGCAAGGAAGGGTGTGGCATGGAGGTAGTGGAAATGTACGCACCAAGAAAAAAAAACTAATCGGGAACCACGCCATACCCAAGAAGGGCTTCGGCCTCAGCACCCCCGAAGGGGTGGGACAGGGACATACACCCCCGGGCCTCACGGGACCACGAAGGCAAACACAGAGGCTGCAGAGAGCGACGCAGAATGTTGCATGCAAACACAGGGTCGCCGACAGGGACCGTATCGTCAGACACAACAGCACCAGCAAGGAGGATATAAGCGGCAATGACACAGTACACCGCAGCACAGACATCAGCCTCACAGTCCCGCAGGAACACAGACGGATCAAGAACCCAAGGGACACAATATGTACTCACAGGGACAGGATCAAAGCAATTCGCATCACGCACTTCGCATCACGCAACTCGAATCACGTAATAAGCACAGAAGCATCACCAGCAAGGCCAGAAACAAGGTGCAACAGAGGGGCTCGTAGGCAGGCAAGAGGCGAGAGGAATTCTGTGGGGGCAATCCAGTACTGTAAAGTTCTGGGGGCATGCTGCTGTCACATTACTGGTGGGCACGCTCTTGTCACAAACTAATATCTCAATGACGGCCTCCTGGTACATTCGATTGAGGGCGCCTGATTTCGTTGACCTCTGCTCTGTGCCATCTTGTTTTGTGGCCCCGAATCGGTAGCCTGTGCGAATGATTTTTGCTCCCCAAGCAAGTGTCGATGTTGCTGCTGTGATGCGCAGGCCTACACATCAGTGGGTACTGATGCGCAGACCTCAACATCAGGGTGATGGGGTTTTGTAACATAATTTCGTGATGATGCTGGTGTGCCAATCGATTTATATTGAGGCTGGTACTTCTGTTTCTATTGTTTGCAGCAGATTGTGCGTCATGTTTTTTGTATTCAAGATTGCCCTTTTCGACCCTTCCTGCCAAGTGTCTGCCTCCTGTGTACTGAGTCAGTGGACGCCACATGATGGCTCGACCGATCCAAGCCCCCTGCATGGAGCACGAGAGCACTGCTGATGGTCTGGGGCTTGGATCGGTGGAGCTCCCTGGCGCTTCCTGGATTACGTCTGCGTACGTCATCATGTACTTGGGCCAGTTGGAGTGAGTCTCAACACTTCCCGCCACCATTGATTCACTGAGCCGAAGAAACAAGTTGAGTTTTGAATGTGTTCTCCAGATGCGGGGATGTCACACAGCGCTGTCCAGATCACGTCTACGGCAGGTGATATTGTTCTGCATTGAAAAAATGACAATGTTCAGCTGTAGTTCCTGAGTTCGCTCTTGCCAGTTGACACACTCTTTGCGGTGACCATGTCTGTGCTAAACTTGTTTGTGGTTACATCGACAGGACGCGGAGGAAGAGATAGGATGAACTAGGGCAAACAAATCAAAACAACGGAAGCGTGTTTTTGCATTTGTCCAGCACGTATACACACTTACGTTTATTGAAGCTTCCGGTTCTTGAATCCGACGTTGAGGTGTGAACACGCTGAACTGGACAAAACACTTAGGCGCTTGAAACGTCCAATTATCCATGCACACGTCCATGTATCTCCAACGTACCTGATTTCATCGGTTGTGTTTGCCCTTGTTCTTGGTGAAGTATTTTGTGGCAATTGGCACGTCATCAGCTCTTCAGGCTGTGTGTACTTCAACCTACGAATCATATTGCCAGTGTATTGTTATTTCTCGAACTCACCTGTGTTTTCGTGGCATTCCAGCTGCCCCAAGCGCAGCAATCGATTGAGTGAACGAATTGTTGGCGTTGAAGCGCGAGCTAATAGCAACCCTTCACTAGGGCTTCGCATACGTGCATACTTGTATCTCATAGAAATTTAGGGGCCTTATCCTATTGGCAAGTGAAGGTGACACCGCTATCGTCACGTTAGTGCAGGTGTCTTGTTCAGACGACAATCAGCATGCTAGAAGACCACCAGACTCGTGCGCAGCTGCTTGAGGCACTCGCAGTGGAAGACACATCGCGTAGTGTTGGGCGCCACCTGCTCAGGCGTGTTCGTCTGTTCCGGAGGGGTGGATCGAGCATGGGTGTGACGATAGTCCTGATCATTGCTGGCATCCTCGCTTTGGCGTTCATCATATACTCCATCTGGCTGCGTAGGAAGAAGCAGCGTCAACGCCGGACAGAAGAAGCTAACAAGATGCACCAGGATGTGCAGCCAGTAGGCCATGCAGCATATGTGTACCCATCGAACGCATCCCATTTGCCACCAGCTGCTGCACCCGTCGTCTGACAGCAACCACCTCCGTAGCAATATCGTACACACTCTTGTTCAGAAAACATCCCTGGTATCTGAAGTTCTGGATCGTCCATTTTGCATTTGACGAGATGGGCAGTTTTTGCATACTTGGTTGTGCAACAGCTTCCTCATCACGCAGAGATGTTCTTTTTTTATACCAGGTATATCATCACAGACGCATATTATAGTGGGGAACATGTCCCAGGCTATAGTGTGGAATAGGTCCCAGGCTTTGTCACCTTTCGGTGGTGCAATGGACGTAGGAGACGTCAAGGGTGGCCTCCTCGCAATCTCCTAAAAATTTCGTAGACTCGCATATGGGGATGAGTTGGGTGTGCTAGAAAGGTGTATCATGCTGCTGGTAGGGGCTTCGTTTGGAGGGGGGGGGGGGGGGGAGAACACGCTGCTTGTTGTGATGAACTGTTGGGCTGTTAGAGGAGGAGGTCGACAGTTCCACAGGCCAGGGTACCGCGCCACTACTGATGGAAGTTCCACAGTTCGGTGTAGTGAGGCACGGTCGGGGTGTACGTTGGTGGTCCGGAGAGGATGGCGGTTATCCAGGCGGGGCCCAAGACTTGGTTATTCTCTTTTCAGATGTCATGATGACTTCGGATTCGGAAGTTGTGAACAAGTCAAGTTAGTCGCACATGTTCCTCCCGTGAAAAAGACTGATTGCAGCATGTGTGGGTTTCGTCGGTTCTGGTTTGGTGCTGGGCGGCACTGCATAGGGGTTGATGGTTCAGAGAACGTGGCAGGGAGCCACGGTGCTGAGCCACAGACAGCACACTCATTGCAGAGATCTGATGCATGGAAATTTGCCATTTGTTAATGCGTGGAACATTCAGGACTGTGCAACGGCGTACGTTTTCCTGCACCCGCTGGCCTGGCACAAATTTAAATCCACAGCAGTGTGCAAGGGACACCAATGTCGACATGTAAACAGGGCACCTGGATAATACAGTTAAAGCACGGAGTTGTATATGCTTGTTGGATTGTCCGGATGCTCCTGGGCCACTTGTTGTGGTCTCTAAAGTTACAGTAATCAAGTCCGAAGACAAAAGACAGGAAGTTACCTAAATACTTGCCAACCATTGGCCAAGCTGATAACACACTCGATGCAATACAACATGTGACCATGCATGACACTCACACAGGCCGAGCTAGCGGGAGTCGAAGGTGCAGTCACTACACCACTCTTGATGAGTTTGCACTGCACTGTAATTTCACTTCATATGACGGAAAGGGCTCTAGTGGGAAGGAGTGGCAATGCATTTAGTGTGGGTGGTGGGAACTTGCAACAGATCAGTCGAACACATGTCTCAAACCGAACCTGATCGGGAACCAGGGGTTTCCCACGGGGGTGAGCTCCTGTTAAGAACCCAGGTCGCTGACCACGGGGCCATGTTGAGCTGAACCTTTTCAAGAGGCAAGATGCAACAACCTCTGTGCACGTGGGAGGGAAGTACGACCTCTATGGATATGGGTTTTGCTAAGAGTCCAAGGCCGCTGAGCACTGAGACCACTGAGACGTCAACCTGTAGCGTTACACGTCTCAGTCGTCAGCGACCTTGGATTCATACCAGCACCCCCTCACAGGGGGGCAATTGCAACAAGGACATACTCATGGATGTCCTTGTACAGCGTCATCATCGATGAAACGTTATCGATGATGACGTTTCACCATTCTCATGGCTGTCTACCAACTAGGTATCTATTAACTGGCTTCATCTATACGGGGCACCACTATCACCCGTGATATCTATATCTACGGATACCTGAGGTCTCAGTGCATATTTTACGACGTCGTTTATCGTATTGTTATCGTTTTTCAGAGCGTGGGTGCCACCCCATGTCGTTATTGCGCATATCATACCTCCTGTGAATGCCTTTAGGAAAGTCCACCACCCCTGCTGTACAGAACGTGTCCACCTATGCGGAGCTTGAAACCGAAGGCCATGCATGATGACTGTAGGCCTCGATGTGATCAGTTCCACAACACATGTACATTCCACAATACATGTATCTCAGGTGCAATGTTGGTGAGCTACAGGATTGCCTCGAACAAGAAGGTGCCAACACAGGCGCACTTCAGCGGAGCAAGAAGCATTTAATGAAAGTGCTCTTTTGTCAACCCAGCTTCTCTCTGATCTCTCATGGGATCTTCGGGCTGGCCAATTTGGATGGAGCATCCATGGTTCTGTGACCATCACCCTTCTGGTTTCTGGCTTACCAACTGTTGGCCAAAACGTTGAATCGAACACGAGGTGCTCGACATGATCAAATGATGATCACTGCCTAGTAGTGGAGAGCTTTCCTGCCGCATTTTGTGCTGCAGGCGTGATGAATTAGGCAGCAGTGGCTGTGCAGGGGCCAGAACTTACCCATACAGTGTTGCGATCCTAAACGGCACCCATTCTGGCAACGCACAGGTGCGATCTTTTGTATCCATACCTGTGGCAATATTTTACCTGTTCAATGTCCTCATACATGTAGGGCTAGTGTAGAGTTCCAGATCTAGTAGTAGTACTAGATCTAGTGGTGCTTGCTTCCTACCATCAACACTCACTGTACACTGCAACGTCGCGGATCAAATGCTGGATAATAGAACAGCGACATCGAAACTACGTTACTGTGGGCAAATTCATAGGCATACGGACACGCCCAGAGCCGTTGTCTTTGGAATCGCCAATCTATCTAGGGCGCCATCAGGCAGCATTACAGCTGGCGTTTCAGCTTGAAAGCTTGATACTGAGCCATCATGTAGCATTCTCTCGTTGTCAGCATGAAACAGAGACCCACAGCTTCCGCGTTCTGTTTCGAAGTCGGTGCACACCGAACCTGCGTTGCTCAGCTTTGTTTTGGCTCACTTATGCATCAGTCGTACAGGAAGGCCGACGAATAAAATGCAGAGTTACCAGCAGGTCTCTGCACATGCCCGCAAGCTGCAGAGGACCTCGGGCCGGTCCTCTTCCTCCAGCTCGCGTTCCACTTCTTCCCGGACTTCCCGGACATCAAGGAGCTGCATCGGGGGCTGCAATTCAGAGGGTACTTCAGAAAGTACGTTCTGATTAAGCCGCTCACTCCATTTTTTCTGTGGCTTTGCATCCATATGGATGAGGCAGGCAGTAACAGTGATGGACAGTCAGGCAGTAAGAAATACGGAGCACACCACTGACATATCCACATTGTATCTACCTTCACACGAAATCCTAGCAGAACAAATAAGTTTGCACACATTGATAGTGAATATAAACAGGTCTCATTCTGCACTGATCAATGGACCAATGGAACTGGAGAGGCACGTCTTGTGTGCTGAAGATGGACCGGAACGGGTACCATGCTTCACTATCTCCACGTCCAGCAAAGGAAGTAGCTCCACATAGTACTCAAGAGTGCTCTACTGGGCAGGTGAAGGACCGCGTTGGATGGTGTTTGCTTCAATCGGAGTGTCAGTGCTGATTCTGATCCTCGTCGGTCTCTGCAAGTGGAGATCATGGCGCAGAAATGGGTTCCCCCCTGTAATTGAACAACTCAGGCAAGCCATTCAAGACAGACAAGCTATCGCACAACGTGGCGGTCCAGAAGTACGTATCAGTTCTTCGTCTTTGCCTTGCCCTGTCTCCTTCAGCGCACTCGTGAAGGTGCAGAAAGTCGCCAAACCCACGAGCACAGCTTGCTAATCAAATACAGCAATACACTTCCTGATTTTCTCAACTACTAGCTTCAGTTTTCGGCCAATTGGTTCCTGAGTATGTATACATGCTCAATGTGCAGTGCAGCAAAAACATGTTGCTGTTCGAAAACCATGCCACAGCTAAGCAGGTCTCAGCAATCCGAGTTGGACAGGGAAGAGTAGCAGGAAAATAAAACGGAGTTGGGACAGCTTTGCAGCGCCTAGATGTAAAATCATCAGCATATGTGTGCTACTCGTAGTTACTTCTGCTGCTCCTTCACACCTGGGCAAATAAGAAAACAGAGGATAGTTTTGCGTCGATTCAGAACAGATGATGCTCGCTCTGCTTCCCGGTCTCAAAACAAAAAAGTGCAGGATTTTGGAATCTCGCAATCTAGCTACGTTCGTACGAACTTGAGGCACCTCCCATGTCCCATGTCACTGCAGATGGGGATCACCATAGGATCACCATAGGATCGATTACCACAGGACCGCTCATCATGGACTCTCGTCCCTAGACGAGTGGATGTGTAAAGTTACAGGCAAAACTCCATAGATTGACTCATGTACCAGCATATCATCGCATCACAACTTAGCTCGACCTCCACAAACGACACGGGAACCCATAGACCGCATGCAGGGTGAAGATACGCAGGCTGACACATTCAATAACGAAGCCACCACTTCGTACAACAAAGACAAGGCTTCCGCACAAGAGTACATGGCAGATGTCACAGAAGCACACAGTGGAGCGATCTCCACATCTGCTGTGAACCCTTACACATCTCCTACCCCCATCGGTGATGTATCAGATGCCACTGTCTACCCCACTACGATGAACCCATACCTCAACACTCCTCCTTTTCCTGCTCCTCAACCTCTGGATGGTGGAAACCGTAATATATACAGTGAATACAATGGGGGCACTGAAGCGCAAGATGGCTTTGGACAGAGCGAGTACGAGCGAGATGTTACCTCGGGCGTGAATACCACAGGAGGCAATGGGTATCGTAAGGTGTAGTAGGAAGTGGCATCTTTCCAGGACTCTTGATTTTCAGCCGCTGCGATTGCTGCTCAAAGAGAGATGCCGTGGAGAAATGTTGCGTGAATACTGCAGAACTGTGTGAGGTAATTCTGGATACCAGCTCCTGTTGTTATGTGGTGCAATGGTGTCTGCCTCTATCAAGGAGGCGGAACTTCAACAGATTAGGGAAGAAAAGGAAACTGCTCAAACGAAAAGGAACCATCAATGATCTGCTCACCCCAAAGGGGACAGGCCTCAGCTCTCTGAAGGGTGGGAGAGGAGCAGTAGGCACCTGGGTCAGCCAACACTGCCCAGCCAACACTGCAGAAGTAACAGAACCCAGAAGGAAACATGGGAAACAGCACGCGAGTGCTTACGAGAGGACTCTTGAGAGGCAGGAGACGTCATGGGGACACAGAAAGCGATGGAAGCAGAAGCAGGGAGGACAGTTTGAACCTGGTTCTTCAGAAGGACGTCCACGCAATCCTGTTGCAGCACAAGGGCTAAAAGTTGCACTGTAAATTTAAAGCATCAGATTGCAAATCGGATGCGTAGACTGATCGCTTTGCGCATGCCCCAATGTGTCATTTGCCTTATCTGTGTACCCACATTTCTACGTCTTGTCGGCATCATTACGTGATGCTGGCGGTGTTCGATTCAACTACCCTGCTCGCAACGATTCAATGTCCTTTCACGACACGCATCACCGAAGGTAGGAGCATTGGTCTATCCCTTTTGTTTGTAGGGGCGTACACACGCATTGCCCGTCGAGGTGATGGCATGAACATCTGCAGTACTAGTGTTGCCGTTCTTCTTCTAGTAGACGATCCCGGCTGGCGTGAACATCACCGCGTACAGAAAGCCAAAAAATAGCGGATTCATTAAGAACTAGGTGCGGTTCGGCTTCGTACTCACTCATGTTGGTGTGCTTATCTGTGGGTTGAGTCATGTCTAATTTGGGACGGATCTCTCGAAGCCAGACACTCGACGGGACGGAGACGCTAGAAACGTGCATGGTTGTTACCTTGAAAGAGAGTGTTCGATACTTTTCGACAGAGTGCTTCTGTCTTTGTAGTCGAGGCTGGTCGTTGCGTTATCCGACGAGAGCGCCAAAATTCGAAATCCAGGCACAACGTGAAGCCAGTTCGCGCATGAACTCTAATTCAACCATACATCTTTCCAGATATCGTCAGTTTTTCTCACATGTAGAGCATCCGGAGCGCTTGCCCTGAAGGCCATCTCAATCTTGTACTTCAATGCTGGTAGCCAACACCGTTGTTTATGGGAGCAGCCAGTGCCA
The DNA here is from genome assembly GCA_032359135.1 of Ulvella scutata. Taxonomy (NCBI): domain Eukaryota; kingdom Viridiplantae; phylum Chlorophyta; class Ulvophyceae; order Ulvales; family Ulvellaceae; genus Ulvella; species Ulvella scutata. Next base: position 22,995 of record JAUMHD010026073.1, on the reverse strand, counting down.
TTGTTTCGCGATTGATCATCGTGATGCAGCAGAACCACGTTGTTTTGCTCAGGAGGGGACGCTGGTCGTCTGCTGAGAAATGTGTTGTCATGCCTCCAGGCGTCAAACATGAAACATATGTTTTGAACAATTCTAAAAAAAATCGAGCTTTGGCAACAACGCGACAAGGGCGGAACATTTGCATGGAAGGGAAAACCACCAGAAATCCTTCAAGCACCGGGTTTTTTATCCCGAAGAACAGACGGGACGTGCCTATGGCCGAACCAGGATTCGAACCCGGAACCTGTTCGTAAAACTCGTCAAGCAAGCAGCTGGCAGCGGAGATCAAGGCCCATCCCAAGACCAAGCAAACCCAGTCAAACCCGATACAACTTATTCCTCAGATTCAGCCCACATGTTTGAATGGTGGCGAGGGCAACCCTGTGTTACCTCAGATCACGTATGGGGTGGTCCTCTCATTTAGGTTCTCCTTTAGGCCCTTTCATTTATTTACTGCAACAATACAGTAATAAATAGTAGGAACAATTAGAGACCAGGTGTCCTCCATTTTGCCCACGTCTCCATTTTGGTACCCACGCAACAGCTCTGTATCAGAGCTGCACTCTATAGTGCATGCAGCCTACCGTGAGTAAGCCAAGGCTCCACCATGCAGCTATGTACTGGTGATGCTGGTGAGCGGCCATGTTCTGTGCCACAATTTGGCCTCGGCATGGATGTGCTGCCGGGAAGAACGTGTTGGGCATGGTTGCGACCGAAAGCTTGCGAAGAAAAAAAACTTAGATGTATGAGGGCCCTGGGTCCCGAAAACAGTTTTTTGGTACATGGCGCAACACCAAACGGCTTCTTGCTTGCTTCATGCAGAAACTGTCATTATTGCTTGATATTCACATGCATACTGCAGGCAGAAGCACGACCGAATTCGATCCAACACGCAAACCACAAGGGCTGCTGAGGAGGACACACAGCAACACGAACGTCGTGGACGAAATCTGACCCAGTGCCGCATCGCTACCCACAAAAACACACCCACACATACAAGGCGTAAGTCCAAACTGTGCAGGGATAAACTGAGATTTAGATTCAAATTTGAATACCAAGCATGTTGGAAGACCCACAAACGCGCGCACAGCTACTCGCGACGCTGGCAAAGGATAACATCAGGCACGCAACTGGGCGGCGGCTGTTGAGGCGCGGCCGTCTGGGGCGCCGCTCCGGCTCCGGTTTTGGGTTCTTCAGGGGAGGAGGGGGGGGAGACGCGGCGGGGTGGGCGCTGATCCTCGTTGTCCTCCTGGTGCTGGCGCTCATTGTGTATTTGGTGTGGCGGAGGCAGAAGAGAAAGGCGCAGCTGCAAGCGCAGGCGCAGCTGCAAGCGCAGGCGCAGGCGCAGGATGGAGGCACAAACCAGCAGCAACAGCAGCAGCAGCAACAGCAGCAGCAGCAAGGGGGGGAGGCACAGCCAACGTCGCCGCAGACTGCAGTCTCCGCACTGCCTCAACAGCAGAACGGGGCTAGCCCAGGGAGCCCAGGATACTACCCATACTCTGCAACCCCACCAGAGGCTGGTGGCGGGGGGGCAGCGGCTGACGCCGTTGCTCCTACGGTGTAGTAATTGTACGTAAGGTTATGTAAACTAGGACGATTGTTGTGTGGTGCTGGAGTCGCAGCAAGATCACAGCACTTTGTTTGCGTTGTGAGTTCACAGCAAGAGTTCACAGCTCCATGTTCCCTGATTCCTTTTTTGTTTGCTCTGTTTATGGGTGGGAGGCACATCCGCCCAGCAACCTTGGCATGAAGCAGCAGCACAAAAAGTGCTTTGCGCTAGGAGCAGCTCTATTCATAGTTCCTGGGGGTTTACTTGTGAGCCTTCCTGTCGAGGAGGGGAGGGGGGCGAGCCTAAGAACTGGAAAGGCCGTTCACACTGTGAACTTCACGGGGAACCCAAACAACACATATCTCACGCAACAGGCACAAATAGGAGGAAACAATCTCGTTGAAACGATAAATCTCCCATACAACGTATCTCGATGCAATCTCTTTCCCACACACTGTATCCCCAAGGAATATATCTAGGATATAGCTGACCCAATCGAACCTACTGACAGCACAAGTTTCTGGGCCATCTGGTGCCCAACAACAAATGTGAAATCCCAATCAAAGGAGGACATATTCCAAAGAATAACAACGTGGGCAGTTTCTCAGGTGCAGCCATATAGCATGCAGTGTACAATGCCATATGCTATGCTACATGGCATGGCACTGCATAGCACAGTACCATTTGTAGCATACAGTGCACTGCATGCTACACATGGCATTGTACACTGCAGTGTACATTGCCATACCATGTGTAGCATGCCATCCCATGTGTAGCGTACGAAATGTTTCCAGACAAGCTTCCAAAAACAACTCTGATTACAATGGTATCGTGCGAGTGCCAAAACGCCCCCACAAATGTCCCCTGTCACAAAAATTCAATATACCCTGTGACGGAAACTGAATGCAGTCCGACCGAAACGTCTCAGAACACAAAAAAAACGTTCCTGCTCACACAACCGCTTGCAAGAACACAATGTCCAGTCTTCCTTGGGTGGTGCACCTTTTGCGCTCGAGGGCAACGACGCTGTCGAAGCAAACACACATTGGTTCCTTGTAGCCACCCATACACAACATGTTGCATGGACCTCCGCCTAGTATGCTGCAACATGTTGCCACCCACACAAAGACCCCAGGCTGCCCCGCCCTTGTGCATGGTCCCACTGATCTGTGATGAAAGCAAGTGTGAGCGAAGCATAGCAACTCAAGACCGCTGCAGCCATTGCCCCTCCAGCCCACCTAGGGGTCAGCGGCAGCTCAGCGTCAGCCTGAAGAGGAAGGAAGGGCCCCCACTGCCTCAAGGTGAAATGTGAGTCTCGAACCTCAGATCATGCTGAATGATGAACCGGCTGTTCGCGATCATGATCATTCACCGATTTATGCATTCGATTCATGCATAGTAGAGACTATGAAAGTGCCACTACATCACACTGTGCACAATATAAGATCGCTTTACCCCTTGTGCGAGCCCCCCCACCCCCCCAACCGGGTGGGGGGTGGGGGGGGGGGGGGGAGGGGGCGAAGCAGGGGGGGTTTCATCTGGGCTGTGTGTAGCTGGGGCTGTGTGTACGATACACCCCCTAAATTGTATTTGAAGGCCCCCCCTTGGGGACCATGGGGGTGCCTCATCCATGGGCGCAACAACAGATGGTCCCCATGGGGGTGCCTCCATCCATGAGCGCAATCAGCCTCATGATCGGCAACAATCAAGCAGGGAAGAGCTTCAGCCGCGAGGAGACAATCTTGAGAAGCACCAAGCAGATTCTGATTACCTCACCCAACTCTGTGAGCTCCATGACACTTTTCACTGCCCTGCATGCATTGAAAACTTGCGTTGCATGCATGCAAACAGACTGGAGGAAGCTGCGAAAGCGAAATAACTTCTCTTCGCACCATTATTCATCAGTTTTACGTGACAAATCGTTGCGTGTTGGACTGATGGAGAACGTGCACACTCACCCCGGCTCAGTTGATCATGGTTCAGCGTACATGCGTGCAGAACACTCGTAGCCACTTGAGAAAGAACTTTGAGTTCAGCTCAGAACATCAAGAAAAATGCAACATCACTGTGCTGTGACCAGAGAAAATCGGAACAGAAGCATGCCAAAACCATTTCAAAAGTACCCAACAAAGGGAAAAAGATTCACACTTTTCCGACTTCGTGAGCACAGTCCTGATAACAGAAGGCTGCAGCACATGCTCTGGAATCTTGTCCGGAAGCAGCAGCTCGATGCACCCCCGTAGCCACGCGAGCAACTGCACCGTGTCCTTGCCCGTCGCTGTTGACCCTGCCGTGGTTCCTGCTGCCGCCCCTGTGGACACCGCCTCAATAACCGGGCAAAGGCAGTTGCTCACGCATGCAGCGTGCAAAGGAGACAGCTGGGACGCCATAGCCGGCGGCGAGCGCTTGCAAAACGCTGCAACCGCAGCATTGTCTCCCTGCTGGATCAGCGCCTGGACCTCCTGTAGCCACATCGGTGTGATCTTCACAGTGAAATTCGCAGTTTTGTTTAAACCCTAACGCAAAACCCTAACAAAAACCCTAACATACATTGGAGCGAGGACAGGCGCACTTGCAAGCCTGCGGCTTCAGTACCCGCGTCTGCAGCCCCCACCGCAGCGGGGGGTGGGGCCAGCATCGAGAACGGAGCTCTGAGAGTGTGTGGGTCGGCAGGGGCGGGGGCCGCGGCAGGGGCAGGAGCGGTTGCGGGGGCATGAAAGGGAGAGTGTGCGGGCATGCTGGAGGTGGGGGGCTGCTCGTCTGGGGGGAAGTGGGCAGAGGCTGCGAAAAGCTGGGAGCGAGTCATCGGGACTGCCGCTGATGCCCGGGTTGGGGATCCAGAGGTAAAAGCACCTTGGGCTGCAGCGGAGGCATCGGTAGGGGCCCATTTGCGGTCCCACGGTGTAGCCCCCGTTGGCTGCGGCGCTGGGCCGGCCCCTACCCCCATACCCGCAAAGGGTTGTAGCTCGCGGGGTTGGCCGTAGACCTTCCCGTCCTGTGAGCCTGCATGCATTTGTGGGATGACTCGTGATGGGGGGCAGTCGCGGGGGTGCGCGGTGGGGGTCGTTGGCCACCGGTGAGGGGGGTCCTCAGATTGCCTTTCTTGGTGAATCGACAGCTGAATCATCGGACTCGATGGATGCATCGCACACAGCACGCACCAGGCCGCACACAGCACGCAAGCGGCTTATAGGTCTGTTGTTAACCTGCTCTTTCGCACAGAAAACCTACCCCCCCGAGTACAGTAGAGTTACGTTAACGACTAACCCTATGTGAACCAGAACATCAGTCGGGTTAGGATGAGTACGAGTTGTCGTGACTACCATATTTGAGGGGAATGCAGAACACAGCCCGTCGCCGCAGTGTCCATGACCGCTCTATAATACTTCTGACCCAGCACCCACATATCTAAAGCGACTTACAAACCGGAAAGGTAGTAAATAGGCATGAACCTAAATAGCCAAAAACAACTAACACAAAACATCCACCACTTCGCTCGAATGTCACAACAGCACCATCACAAAGTGTTTCCCAGCACTCTTAGCCAAACTGCGATAATAATGACGAAACACAATGCCACGACCACGAGCCAGGGCACAACTCAGATACTGCCTACTGATTCGCAACCACAGACCACGATCTACAACACCAGACCATGTCTAAAGCAGTGCAAAGTGCTTTTTCTATTCTGTATATACGTTGGCTTCGTTCTGGGAAAGACTTTCGTGATGGTGCTATTGTGCCATTCGAGTGAAGCGGTAGATATTTTGTTTGTTTGAGGCTTTCGGCTATTCGGGTTCACGCCTATTCACTAACGTTCCGGTTTGAAAAAGACACTGAGTTAGTTGTGGATGGAGTTTTGACGGCTGAGTACTGCGTTTAGAGGCATCAAACACGGGCGCCTTGCTCGGGCACAAAAGCGGAGCCCCTTTCAAACATCAGAATAGCGTAATCTAACTTCCTTAATTATGTTATTCGTGGCTTTTTTGCACGATGCGTGATTCGCGGTTTCCTGCCCAGAGAAACACAGCCAGCAAGCCTGTGAACGTTAAACACTATGTCCAGGAACAGAAAATCCAGGAGGTCCATGGGATACATCAAAGAATAGGGCAGAATATGCTGCTGTCATGAAGGTATTCAATAAGAAGCAAGGATGCCTCGGCTGCAGCCAGAGACTGGTTTCGTATGGCACACTGACTAGCATGGGCTATGCAGCCGTAAACAACACTAACGTAAACAACACTAACTCGTGCACAACATGCGACTTGAGGGTACCAGCCGTACATAGGTAAACACTCCGAAAAACTGTCTGTACACAGCTTTAACTGTCACCTTTAATTCCCAAATACTGTCTGTGCACACCTCTGAACAAACTGCCTGAACACCAGTGACAAATCAATGCGGTTTAAAGCCCTAGTGTGCGCTGCAGCGTCATGGAGTGACAGCTCGCCGTATTATGTACGTGTTCTTATGTATTACATAATAGTGACAGCTCGCAGTACGTACTCTCCCAGCACGTGGGCGGTAGGTTCTCTGTGCCATGTGATGGATGTACGTCTGTAACTTTCTACACCGGTTCTCTGTGCACGCTGTGCAACGTGCGACAGTTTGTGGAGGGCATGGATGTGGCTGTGCTTGCTGATCGAGCGTGTGTACTTCGGACTGATGCCTTCGGGCTGAGTGGTCGCTGGTTCGCTGCCTATCATGACCTTATGGTTTCTATTTCTGAACACCCAGCACAATGCATGTGGTCCAAGTTCTGTGAATCAGTGTGTTCCAGGGATATAGATCAGGAATTCGGGAAGACTAATTTCGTGTTGGAGAAATGTTTTTTAAGTGCAAGGCTTCGCGCGACTCATCCGCTTAGTGTGCAAAGAAAACCTTCCACTTTGTTTTGTTTGCACGTTTGACTGTGGATGCTATGTGTTTGTTCAGGTTGTGACAGGCTGTGGGCTTGCTCAGGTTGTGAATGAGCGGTTCGCTGCATACAACGAAAGCGAAGGGTATTCAATTGGTGCTTGCACTTGACAGCATTATTTTGGGGGGTGTGACAGAGAAATACCTCCGAAGTATTCATTTTGGGGGGGGTGACATGTAGCAAAACATGCTTTTCCGTGTGACATGGCTTCCCACGCTACGTAGTGTAGGTACGGTGCTGGTCAACGAAACCGGTGTTTTATGCATGGACCGATTTTGGTGCGAGACGCAGCACCCGAGCACATCATAGCATGCATGCACCCTTGTGTGACTGCTACCAGAATTCTGCAGAACAGCAACGCATGCAGGCGATAACACTGGAAAGTGTGCAGTCTGCGCATGCATGCGAAATCTGAAATGCGCACCACGCACGCCGTGGTGCCCCTCAGAGTCGATAATATCCGATATGCTGACAGGATCAGGGTTGTAAGCGGCCGCTTGTGACCCGTTCACAGTCGTGAATAATCCAGGCGCCGCGGCTACAGGTACGACCGCCGAGGGATACTGTGAGATTGCAGCGGGAGGGCCGTTGGTGAGCACCGGGGCATTGGGCCGCATTCCAGTGCGTGGGACACCGAAAGGATCCATCGGTACTGGGGCGGCGCTCGGCTGGGGGGGGGCTGCAACTGGAGCTTCAGGAGCATGCATGTTGCGCGCGGTGAGCAATCTGCTCGCCTCGGCGTAGATCGTGTTTGCCTCGGCCTGTATGGCCGCGCGCGACGCCTCCAGATGCTCTGACAGGCCTTGATTCACTGCCTCATCAACCTGCATGCATGTGTTATACATATGCATGCGTTTCATGCATGTGTGCATGTATAGAGTTAAGAGGCGACATCGGCCTGGTGCGACCATGAATGTTCCGGAATGCTGAACAGTGAAACGACACGGTGCGGCGTGTTTGTCTGGATGTAAGCACTCCAGTTCGGGTTCTAAAATGATGCGGTCGGTGGCACGTCGTGCCTCAACACGGCCCAGGAAGTATTGAGCTACCTCGATAGTTGCGTTCTCTGTGTGTGGGCATTTTCTGTGCAGCAAAAGAAGCCATTCTGCTGCCAGTACACTGACATGGCCGAACGAACGCAAACTGCACCAAAATGGAAGCTGAAAAGAGCTACAAGCAACTCTTAATTACAAAAAAGAAAACTTAAATTTCGCCTGCAGTATTCGTGCCCGAGGCTCGTGCCTGTTCCCATTCCACTTTTCAGCATTCCGGGTCATCCTGGGACATCTGGCCGCGCCAGGTCCATGTGGACAGCCTCTTAAGTACACATGACGGACAAAAGGATCCTCTTTATCCCTGGGGGAAAAGTGCGACGATGGCCCATGCATGGAATATGTTTTCATTCCATACATGGGCCGGAATATGACCCCAATGCTGTGTTAAAACCTCACATGCAGTGACACCAGCTCCACACAAAGGTCAAGACTATGTCGCAAATGAAGGGTTCAGGAACAGAAGCTATGTGCATGGGTACCATGCATTGGCGTACCTGTGTAAACATCGTTTGCATGGCCTTTTCGAATGCAGGCACGATGGTGCCGGAAAACGCGGCACGGAAGCTTTCCCCTACAGCGCCTGCCACTTGTGTGCGCACTGCCGCGGGGAGCGTGTCCTTGAGCCCCTGTGCCACTGCCGCGGTCATCATCGATGGAATCTTCTCCAAGCTTCCCTGTACACATGCATGGACACTCAAATCAGCCAACAGGCGCCCGAAACCAGTGCCTCACAACAGGCGATCAAACCCCAAATTTGAAATTTGAATTAGAAATTTGATTTTGAACGACGTTACCTCGATTCCACGAACCGCCTTGTCGACAACGGCCTGTGCCTTTAGCGCCTTTGCCACGTCCGCATTGTGTTTCATGACCTCATTCTGAAGCTTTGTGACGCTGGACTGAAGGCCGCGCACGATGTTGGAGCTTTCCCTCACTTGCCGGTCTAACTTCTCGAGGCTTGCGACATCTTTCTGCCCCCGCATACCTGCACGACTTGAGTTTCAAACCCCTGCAGGTGGAAACCTGAAACCCTAAAACCCAATGAGATCCGATCCCATGATCGGCATCCAGGGCACACGGCATATATGCATGTGCAAGTATATATACTAGTCCCGACAACTCGTAGCGATAACCCTATGGGCACCGAAAACATCGTCCGAGTGAGGCCGAGTACGAGCTCGCGGTTTGAGTGATCGTGGCTCTGCTGAGGCAAGAATTCTTTACGAGATATGGCTTTAGATATGGCTTGAGGAGATATGTCCCCTATAAAACGCCCGACGAATGATACTGTCTGAGCAACCGATTTTGAAGGGGCAAGCGCTTGCAAACATGTGTGCAGCAAGAAAAACGAAGCCAATGTGCAGTGAATTACAAAGCCATCGTAGGTTCGACAAATCGGGACTAGGCTGCATTGAGAAATAGCACAGAAACAATGTCAACTTGACAGCACACCACGTACACAGCACAGCGTGAGCACCATTACACAGTACCCAGGAGGAGGCTGTGGGGTATTCCATCAAGTAGGGTTCACACCGCGAACTGCGCTGTCTCCAGTTTCCCGTCTCGGGGAGCGCGCCAAAGGCACACCCCCGCCCCTACCCGCTTCAGAGCCAGCATCATCCAGATTGCTAGAGGGATGCTGGTGTGGTGGGGGGTGACCACCGGCTGCCACTGGGGGCACTTGCGTGGCTAGAAGCGCATTCAGTGCTGACGCCTCGGGCTGCGCGGGGGGCTGCTCAGTCAAAGGGAACTTGCTCGTGCCGTGCGTACCGGCAAAGCTCGGCCCGAAGAGATCCTCAGGCAGCAACGGCGCCGCGGTGGTGGCGACGGCGGCGGCGGGGGGGGCGATGGCAACGGGAATCTGCACGCTATTCGCGTGCAAGCTTGCGGCGATCTGCGCAGCAACAGGATCTGGAGCACGAGTGCTAGCACTCATAACTGCTGCGGCGATGGTGGCTGAAGGGTCTGGGGCGCCGTTCATGGGCACGGAATCTTCCGCCGAAGCGTTGAATCCTTGTGTGCATGGGCGGACTGGACCCGATTGAAACGGGGCCCACACTTCCACCGGATCAGCGTCCCGCGGAACGGCGATGGAAGATGCCGGCTCCCCTGTAGCCACAGCTGCTGCCACAGCCGCAGCTGCCTGCGCCTCTTGCCGCGCGGCGGCCTGCAGCAGCGATGACAGCACAGATTCTTCTTTCACAGCTGTGGCTACAGGTGCTGCTGCGGCGCTCGCCAGGGGGGCTTCTGGTTGAGGGTCACATGGGGGGCTTGGTGATATATCGGGGTTGGCAGTGTGAGTTCCAGATATCTGCGCATCGGGCTGAGTCAGCGCTGGGACATCCTCCGCAGGTTCCGTGGTGGCCACAGGTGGCTGCGCAGTTGCCGTGTTGGTCGCCCTGGGCGTGGTCGGCACAGATGCGATCACCTCAGCCACAATGGCAGGTTGCTCTTGGTGTGCTTCTGGTACTTCAGCTGTTGGCAGCAAGTTTGCATACTCGGAAGCTTCACCTTCCGGAACCCCCACCTCCTCCAGCATTGCGGTATCCTCTGGCTGAGTGTCAGCAGGTGCCACGTCATCAGTATCTTCGCCTTGAGATGATGCAGGTACTGCCGAAGGTGGCGTTGGTGGCGTAAGCGGCGAGCATGGAATCGTGGCTGTGGCGACGCCATCGCCCAGCCTCAATGCAAGCCCCAATAACTGATGCCCCCCGGCCTCCCCACTGCCGTTGTTCATCACGCTTTCTGTTGCTTCCATAGGAGACACTTCGGTTACCTCACCAGCTCTTCCCACCGCGAAGTTCGCAACGGGAGTTCCTATTGAGCACTGCACCCACCGCACCAGCTTGCCATGCTGCGACACCGTGATCGCATACAATAGGCCGCGCTCCTCGCCCGTATGTGTGGCTATGACTGCCCCCGAGGACCCCTGTGACCACCCTTCTGGATGTGCACGCGCCAGCCACCCAGAGCCACTGCATGTCGGCGGCCCCTGAGACACCACTTCAGGTGCATGCATGTCCAAAGTGTCTACAGGGGTCACCTGTGGAGTCTCACTATTATCTAAGTAGGATGTCTCTGGAGAAAGTGTCACTGCCCAGGTGCTAAGCTGCAAGCTTCCGGAAGGTTCCGCTACAGCTGAAACTAAAACTGTCCGGCCCAAAGCAGCCCCGGACTCCCCTCCATGCTCAGAAAGGGGGGCGGTGCTCAGGTATGCTAGCTGGATGACGGGACGTGGCTGAGGGGTGCCACCGGAAGCTTCTGCCTCACAGACAGGTTCGAACACAGTGGAGGGCAAGGGAGTGGCTGCTGGCACAACATGCACAGAACCAGTTGTGGTGCCTGCAGCGACTTCATGGCCACAGGGGTGCACCGTCAACGCGGTGAAATCTCCTGCTGCCTCCGCTAGCTGCGTCACCGCTGCATGCATGCATTATGCAACTCCTCAAGATCGCAGTTGTCATAAGAATCACCCAACATTCCTTCACAAAAATTATGGACAAGTGTTTGTCTGCTCAGCATGAAGTCTGTTTTATCGCCCTGTATCTTTTCTGAGGCGTTATCTAAGTGCATGAGATAGAGACATATGAGCAGAAGCAGAACAGCACACAACCAACAGTGGCGCATACCTGAGGGCAGACTGGCCACAGACACTGACACCAGATCTTCTTGAACTTGTACAGCTTTGTCAATGTCAATGCACAGAAGCTTGTTGCCCAGAGCTACATATACCACCCCAACACCAACTTCAACTAGCCCTACAGGCAGTCCCTGTGCAGCCTTTGCTGCTGCATCAGGCATGCAGCTGTCCGAAAACTGAACCTTAGCAACTGCTCTCTGGGCAAGCTTCTGGCCCACTTGCAGCTCCTGATCCTGTGAGGCGCAAGGTGTGACAAAGGAGGTGATCACCAACAAGCCAGTGGTGTCTAGGGAGGCCACAACAGCACCTCGATCGGTGTCAGACCTGCTGAATCGAGTCATTTTTAGGCTGTGGTCTACGACTGGGCTGTTGTGGCAGATCAATGCCTTGCATACCAACGGCTTGTAAAGAACTCTGACCTGCACGCCAACACCGCAATGATTAAGGTGGGCCTAGCATTTCCATTTGAACTTCAGATGCCCATTATGGCAGACGCCTGGAGGCGCGTGGAACACTTCAAGCTACATGTGTCTCTGAGAATGAGTGCAAAGTGTACTGTGCAGCTTGATTCAAACAATGAAACACCAACACAGGGCGACACACCGCACAATCGGCACAATTGACACGTACGATTCAATGTCAGGGCGTTACGTGGCAGTCAATAGGCACGAACGTGTGATCGGGACAGAATTGAATCATCCCAGCCCTCACCATCTGCACTTGTCTGTGGGCTTGTACAACCAGCAAGGAAGCAACGCAAAGATCGAACCTTGCCAATATTATCCTTGTGCATCACGTATGACAAGAACTGATCCGTTCCCCGTATTGAATTGAGTGTGTAACTGTGGCCTGTGTCGCCCATGTTGGCTACCTTCTCAGTCCTCAGCTGCTGGCTATGCTGCCCCGAAACGAAGTCAGAAACATTAATACGCTTCACTACATCTCCCTGCTGAGGCGGTATAGCTACTCCCACAAGCTGAGGCCGCGGGGATCCACTGTCATCGTCTTGAGCATCGTCTTCACCGTACGCGATGCTGGCTAACATAGCAGCCGCCCTAGAGGCTCCAACAGCCGCCAAATTCTTCCGCTCCTGCTCACTGACCAACGACATCGTAGAGCGGGTGCGGTTGCGATGTGTGATTCCCAACGAGATGTGCTCGTCCTCTTCTAGTGGGGGTCAGCTTCTGCAACATGCTTCACCCCGAGGTCAGAAACGATATCATGATCCAAGCGTAGCACGCAGAACATCGTCGCTTTAGCTGATACACATTGTCTCCAAGCAGTGAGTACCGCACACACAAACCCACTTCAGATGCTACAAAAGCTCCTGTAGAAGAATCAAGCACTACTGAACAGTAAAAAAACTGTTTCGTGGTTCTTGGATCCTTTGGAATGTTCCCAGATGGTGCAGTGGAGGAGATTTACACGAGCGCAGGCGGCGTGGCTGTGGAAAGCAAACGATACATCCAGCTATGAGATGCTTGCTGTTTACACATGTCTGAAAGGTAGTGCACTTGGAGCAGGCTGGCTTGGATTCGTGGCCCTGGTCGCCCGGATTTGCTGTATTTCGGCTGTGTACACATCTGTGTGCATGAGATCACGACCTTAGTCTGGACTGCACTGTACAGTTTGAACGTGTGACAAGAGTCGCCGTTGTTTACCAGGACTTACCTGGTTCATCACACCTTGCATTCGTTTTCCTGACCAGGAGTGTGAGTGGTCAGTGGAAAGCCCAGAGGTGCTGTTCTTGCTCCGATCCATCGGGATAGGTAGTAAAATCCCTCACATCTACCTAAATCTCAACACATTTCTGCGGACTGTGGCACGTCAAGGCCTAGTAATGCTCTGGTGACGTACCCGTGCCACTCGCACGGATGGCCTGACTCAGGTGAGCAACCACCTCTTCACCATTCATTGCAGATCTTCATGAACATAGCTTTTACAGTGCGTGTCAGCCATGCTGTTTAGCGAGAGCCCTCCGTTCGAACGGGTTACAAGCGCTCTCAGCCAGAGTGCTACCAGTTCAACTTCTTTGCGACACTACCACAAGCAACCGCACCGCCAGCATCGTACCGCCTGATTGACTGGATGTGTTCCGTGTAAGGTACCCCAGGATGCTCTTCCATAAAGATCATAGTCAGCACGATGCGTTACAGCCGCACATGTTATGCACTGCTACCAGGCTGCCCTTGGTGCCCTCGCACGTGCAGCAGCTATCATAATCATATGTTGTGGAAGGTTCTTTGCAGGGTGGTAGGCAACATTGGATTGGTAACTTCGTGAGCCGATCTGATGCAATCTGTGGGTGCCAAACAGGGCACCTTCAGAGTTCCAGGGGCGCCTCTGCAGCCAGTGCGGCGCCCAGCGAGATCCCCTGTACATCTAAACCTCAGCTTCCATCGTTTAAGGCCCGGTAGATGCTCGCTGTCTGCTCCTGTGCCGTCATCTTCGCAGGCATCGAACGGTGCTTCAGAAGCTCCAGGCCACCAACGCTCTGGGGACGCGAACCAGGCAAAACAGGACCGCAGAGATGTTCCTGAAATCGAGCCGTTAGCTGCTGAATCTTCCGAGGCCCTCTCAGACCCCAATTCGCCACCAACTGATCCCATTTGGTGCCTAGGTGCCCCATCTGCTACATCATCCCTCAGACACATCCGAGACGAACTCTACCATCTCTCTGGTCGCAACACAACCACCCAAATGAACAAGATCCTCCGTCGAGACCCTGACGCCGCAGCATCTCGTAGCTCCAGCCTAAGGGCTCTTGTAGCTACCCTTCTGGACCTACGGGAAAACCCCCCCTCCACCACCCCCAATGGGGAGCCGGCCCCCCTCAATCTCCGGCCCTGGACCAAAGCCCCTCTGGAGCGCTCACTGTTCACCGGTGAAGTGCGACGTGTCCACAGGGACCTTCTCAAGTCACAGCAGGATCTGCACCACTTAGCCACATCTCGCGCAGCGCTCTCAGCAGCAAAGACAGTGCGCCCCACACCCGACCCTCCCAAGGACAAGCCGAGGTGGCGAAGGATGGTCTCGTCTGCACTGTTCCTGCCGGACATATCGCGCGCTTTCCAGTGGCTTAGGCGGTCTGTGTCTCCGCACTTCATGCTTCCAGACTTCTCCCTATGGAGCCTGCGCACAGTACAGCGGTTCGCAGATGAGCTCCCTCATGACGCAGAGCTACAGGTGCGGTTTCGGGTTCTGCGCTACCCTTTGTTGGCCCCCACGGCCTTGCAGCTCAAGGTATTTGCTGAATAAAGAGGGTGGTGCTCGGCTTCGTTTTTACCTAGGGGGGGTGAGTGAAGTGGTATATTTTTTGTGTTGGTTGCGTTTGGATACTTAGGTTCATGCCTCTTCACTACCTTTCTAGTGTGTAAGAGACTCGCGGGTGTTTTATGTGCACAGTTTGTCGGTCCCCAAGGCTTTTGAGACATGAAAATATTGAGCGTGTGCTTGGGAACCATGCCCTATCCATCGAGCGACATCCTTAGGATGAAACTATTCGTTTACTGTGCTATCCTATGTTGGCCCCCAGGGCCTTCCATCGGCGACGGATTATTATATGAAGTGTTTTGGCCGAACCCTAAAGATGGACTGCCTCATCGCGGGCGCCGCTAAGCCTCCTGGAGATAATCATCTTCTGAGTACTGCCTTTCAGACACTTATGAAGTTTCGGGCAGTGTATGAATTCAGCTTCAGGGCAGAAAACTGTTGCCATTCGAGTGAAGTGGTGGATATTTTGTGTTAGTTTCTGTTGGTTATTTGAGTTCATGCCTGTTCACTACTTTTACGGTTTGTAAAAGAGAGGGCTTCAGGGCAGAAAACTGATAGGCGAGAGTTTCAATGCATGGTGTTTACTCGCCAGGCGAGGGTGTCGGAGGTGTCGAGGGGGCGCGCATGCATGCAGGCGGCACTGCTTCGGCGGCTGAATGCCGCCGGCAGGCATAGCGAGATTGTTCAGAGGGTGGCTTCAGGGGCATACAAGACGTCACCGGCGTGCGAAGTGGAGTATCTGGCAGCTATGGTTCACACCGGGAACTTGGATCAGTTTCGCGGTGAAGGCCCGCCGCCCGCTGGCGTTGCACACAACAGCCTGCCGAGGCTTCTAGAAGAAGTGAGGGCGCGCATGGTGAACCGTGCACCGAGTGGGGCAAGCATGGGTGGATCTGCCGCGGAGGCGATTGCTGAGACCCCTGGTACGTTGTCACATGCATGCATATCATGCATGCATGTGACATGGCATCAATCATGCATGCATGTATAGCATGCGTGAACTCATATGCATCCAAAGGGCTCGGGTGCAGTTTTGCCGCTGACAAGCTGGATGGTTACGTTGCTGGCTCGTGGCCGTGGCATTGTATTGCGCCATTACTGTCACAGGTTGGCTAAGAGTGCTGTCCCAAGGGACGGACTTTCGTGATGGTGCTGTTGTGCCATTCAAGTGCAGCGGTCTTAGATTCTTCAGATTATTTGGGTTCATGTCTTATCACTACCTTTCTGGAGCTTCTGAATGATCACTTCTGAATGATAGTGTAATGCATGGTGCGCATGCATGCAGGAGCATTGACAGGGGCATTGCTGTCAGGGGCCAAGGAGACTGCACCGCTGCATGTGAGGCTGCAGAATCCACCGAATGCGCAGCCGAATGCACTTGTGGCCGCATTCCGGAACGTTTTTTCTTTTTTCGCGACGATTGTTGTTATTATGACTTTGTGGGTGATTGGGGCGGCAGCCGAAGGCACTCTGCAGGTGCTTCTTTCACTCCATCCATTGCACTCTCTCGCCAGCATTTCTTTGTTTCAGAGTCCTGCGCAGGATGATGCAAGATAATCCATGGCATGCATGCATGGTAGTGACATGCTATTGAGGTTTGTGGCGTTGGTGGCGCAGGCTAGGGGGTCAATGGCGGGGTCCAACGGAACAATGGCTGAGAAGCCCAACTCGGGGCATGCGCCGAAAGAGTATAACAAGGACAACATTCCAGAAGGTTCTGTGAAGACGTTTGAGGACGTTAAAGGTGCTGCAGAAGCCAAAGCAGAGCTACAGGTCCGTGTTTCCAATCCCCCTCCCCCCTCCCCAGAAAGTATCATGCACGCCGGTATAAGGTTCGCACTGCGCATTCTGCAGTGATAAGTATTCGATTATGCGTGCAGATTATGTAACAGCCTGTTCCATTTCGTGTCCTATGGGTGGACACCTTCATGGGTGTGGCATGTTTTGATGGCTGTCTTTGCTTTTTGGTGTATGCAGCCAGGTATCAGGTAAAACTGAGGTAGTGCTGATAACGAACCGAAAACCACCCAATGGTCAAAAGCTTGCAGAAAACAATTTCACTCAGAAAACATCCCCTAATCATAAGGTGACTCTCGCTCGCACAAATCTTAAGGGCGCCAAGGAGGAAGAGGGGCCAAATAGGAGACAGCCCGAATACGTAAAAGCAACACGGAAAAAAAAACCCTATACTGCCTCTATCCATGCATGTGCAATACTCCGGCCCCTGTTGTAGCAAGCTGGTGTTGTAGCATAGCACATGTGCTGTGGCATGCACTGTACAAAACCCTAGCTGCGCAGTACAGGAGGTCGTCGAGTACCTAAAGAACCCTGCCAAGTTTGTGAAGCTGGGCGCGAAGCTGCCCAAAGGTATTCTGCTGTCGGGTCCGCCAGGCACCGGCAAAACCCTACTTGCGCGCGCGGTCGCAGGGGAGGCGGGTGTGCCATTCTTCTACCGAGCGGGGTCGGAGTTCGAGGAGATGTTTGTCGGCGTCGGCTCGAAGCGGGTTCGGCAGCTGTTTCAGGTGCGCATGCATGCATGCATGCCTGTCTAGACATGTCTGATTTTTAAGTGGCCACTTTTGTTCAATTAGGTTCTGATTCCTTCGGGTCTTGCCTTGTCAGCTTGTAAGGCGGCTGAATCTGCATGCATGCATGCACATCAACAACATGCATGCATGCGTGGGTATAGGAGTCCACGTCCACTGTCCGGGAACAAAAACATGGAAACAAATTTGCTGCCACTTGCACATTTACAACGTGTTCTGGTTGTACCACTGTGATAGATAATACAGCTGCAGGCTTGTTTCGTGATTACTATCGCTGTTTAACTAGTAGTGCTGGGAAACCCTTTCGTGATGGTGCTGTTGCACCATTCGAGTGAAGCAGCGGTCCGGCAGTTCTGTGGTGCTAGTTGCTTTCACTATTTGGGTTCAGGCCTTGTGACTCACAAGGCCTGAACAGAGGCTCACAAGTTGTGAGCCTCTGTCACAAGCACCTGAAAGGCAATGACAGGGAAATTACCCAATCAGAGTGCAAGATCAATCTTTGTCTGTTTGGGTTCAGGCCTTTTCACTACCTACCTTTCCGGTTTGTAACACAGACCTTTCTGGGTTGTAATTGTAACGCTGTATTCGCTGCTGCAGGCGGCCAAGGCGCGCACTCCATGCATCATCTTTATCGATGAGATCGACGCCGTGGGCTCCAACAGGCGGTCATGGGAGAATCACTCGCGCAAAACCCTCAACCAGATTCTTACGGAGATGGACGGCTTCGAAGAGAACGCGGGAGTCATCGTGATGGCCGCCACGAACCTTCCGGAAGTTCTCGATCCCGCGCTGACGCGCCCGGGCCGCTTCGACCGCCACGTGACCATCGACCTGCCTGACATTCAGGGCCGCAAGGTGCCGCACCGTCTACTCATTTGTTGTTGGGAGTTCTTTTTTTAGTTGTTGTTGTTGTTAGGTGTTAGTTGTTGTGCCAGCCCTTCGGGGGTTGCTGAGGCCGAAGCCCTTCTTGGGTATGGCGTGGTTCCCGATTAGCTTGCTCCTTTTTTTTGCTGCTGCTGCTGCTGTTGTTGTTGTTGTTGTTGTTTGTATGGTATGGTATTTGTTTGTTGCCGTTGCGTTTGCTTGTTTCTTTTCGTTCCTGCTTCGTTGCTGCTGTTTTTGTGAAAAAGAAAAGTGGTTTCTGCGGGTTGGGGTTTCTGCTTATGTAGCACATGTAGCATATTCTGCATCAGAAGATCATATTTATTGCAGATCTTCTTATGTAGCGGATGCTTATTATGTAGCATAAGAAGATCATATCACATAAGAAGATAATTTGCTACATACAAGGCTTCGCGCGCTTCACGCGACTAGTAGTAAGATGCTTCTTGCATGTTGGGCTGCTTCCCTCACTGTTCCTTATCACCCCCCCCCCCCGCACCGCACACACTCCCGTTCCTATGGCCCATGCATGCTGCTCTTGTTTTCGGCGCGGTTTCAATATACCAATCGCGCAACATAATTGAATACAACTACAAAGGGTTTAAGGAGTTTTGTATACCTTTGCTGCCTGCGTCATACACATTTACCCCTTTTCAGCCTGCATACATGCATGTATGATGACGTAATTGCAGCATGCGTTACGCCTTGTCACCACTGTTGCTATCAGCATTCGGTAACGGTGTCTCCAGAATCGTAGCTGCACGCATGCTTCCAGAATTCGTATGCATGGGGTGGTGAAGCTTCATGAAGAGGATGCATTCGAATGTCACGAGGTGTATGCATGCATGCAGGAGATTCTGGATCACTACCTGAAAAGCAAACCGACAGCAGAGGATGTTGATGGGAAGACTTTTGCTTCGAAAACACCCGGGTTTTCGGGTGCTCAACTGGCGAACATGATCAACGAGGCGGCGCTTGCAGCAGCCAAGCAGGGGGTGGACAAGATCGATGCCAGCATGCTGGATGAAGCTCGTGACAAGGTCATGATGGGGCGTGAACGCTCCTTGACGCGCACTGAGGTTCGCACCGAGAACTTCGCACACCAAAAAGGTAGTGAAAAGGCTTTCGGGTGAATTGGTGGATATTTTGTGTTAGTTGCTTTTTGCTATTTGGGTTCATGCCTATTCACTACCTTTCCGGTTTGTAAACTCACTTGCACTTCATTGAACAACAAGCTTTCATCACCCCTGTACAAACCGGAAAGGTAGTGAATAGGGATGAATCCTTTTTTACAAACCTGAAAGGTAGTAAATAGGCATGAACCCAAGTAGCCAAAATCAACTAACACAGGGATGAATCCAAATATGGTGTTGTCAAATGTCTTTTTTTTTTACGTTGTACTTTTCGTTCTGTTCAAGTGATCTTGTGGTTCTGTTGTTCTAGTTGTTTTCGACCATTTGGGTTGTTGCCTTTTCACTCCCCGTTATCCTTTTCGGTTCTGTTCAGTGAACATTCACGCCTGATGTGCCAGGTAATCGATGTACGCCTGTACCTCTTTCTCTTTGTTTTGGGTTTTAAGCACCTTTTGGCCATGCCTGCAGAAAAGCATCCGGCATACGGCGTACCACGAGGCTGGCCACGCACTTGTAGCCATGTTCACCCCGGGCGCCGACCCCCTTCACAAAGCGACCATCAACCCGCGCGGGCCCGCGCTGGGGTTGACGTGGCAGATGCCACCGGCTGATGAGTACTCGCGATCACTGACTCAGCTGCGCGCGTCAGTGGACGTATGCATGGGGGGACAGGTGCGTGCATGCTGGCAGTTTGAATGGTTTCACACACGTTTTTTCTTCGCTCCGCAGGTTAATTGTTGATGAACAGTGTTTCATGCATCTGCCGTCGTCAGGATTATGTCATCCTGCAGTTGCTCCCCTTTTTCTGTCTAGGGTTTCCACGCCTCATGTTCGAATATTGCTTGTTGTGCATCCCCAACAACAGATACTGCTTTCTAAAGGGCATCTACACCACGCTGATGGGGATCTGAACGGCTTCTCAGCAGGGGTATAGTTAGGGAATGGGGAAAGACTAATTATGTCAGCCAAATGATTTAAAGTAATCTTTTTGGGGGCTATTACATGCAACAATTCATGATTTTCCGGGGTGGACACGGCAGAAGTGAATTAATTTGGCTGACACTGGCTGACAAGTTGTCAATAACGATACCCCTGCTTCTCAGCTGAACTGGACTGCTCTCGTCATGTTTCGATGTGTCAACTACAGCGTATCTTGATTTTTTTTGCTGCAGTTACGTTTCCACAGCGATTAGGCTGCAATAGCATGAACGCGATCTCAGACCTGTCCACACCCCATCACAGACTCTTCACTCTCCCAAGGTCCCTTCCAAGGATTCTTCCACACAATCTTCCAAAGAATCTTCCAGAAGACTCCATCTTATTCCAACAAAAGACTCGGGCTTCTTTCGGGTGAGGGCAGTGGCCAACAGGGGGGAAATGCAACGCGTGGGGGGCCATCAGGGCCTAGTCTTTCAAACAGGTTTCTTTCAAATCAAGCCGCGCACCAAAGCAGAGGTGAGCGCATGCATGCAGGTGGCAGAGACGCTTGTGTTTGGCCCCGATGAGGTGGGTGCAGGCGCAACCAGCGACCTGAAGCAGGCCACGAGGCTCGCTCGGCACATGGTCTGCGACTGCGGCTTCTCAGAGGCCATCGGGCCCATGTGTGTGGACGAGAGGTCCTCCCAGGCAACGCAGCAGGCAGCCGATAAAGAAGTGCGCTTTCTTGGCCATCTCTGGCTGTGCTTTTGTACATAGTTCGTTTCCATGGCCCTCTCTTACTGATATTTCGTTAAGCATTCGTTGAGAATTCATTTGCGTGGTCCTGTCTTGCTGTTGTTTTGTTCGGAATTCGTTGCGTGTAAGAGTATGCATGCCTGCTGTGGCTCAAAGAAGATCTGCACTGAATGAAGTTCCGTCAGTGTGATTTGTGCCAAGGAATTGTGCTAATGATTTGTGTCAAGGAATTGTGCCAAGCAATGTGATTTGTCAGCCACGGACGGTCAGGAAATGTAGCTATGGTCGAGCAACTAGCTTCTCCGGATTGAGCTGTACCTGGGTGACCGCTGGGGGGCTCGTGGCAGTAGCCATCTGAGCAACTGCACCTCTCCCTGCCAGCACTATGAGGGGGTGCACTACAGATTCGTGTTATATCATGTGATAAGATCTGTTCATGTGATAACATCTGTTCATGTGATAACATCTGTTATGACATGTTGTAACAGATCCCCCTCACAACGCACATGCATGGCGCTGAGGCCGTGCATGGCCATGGCCGAGAGAAAGTGTCACAGTGGCCAAGTGTGGCAGTGGCCGTGCAACAGTGAGTGTGGTATTCGTTGTGTTTGAATAACATAAAGCCATTTACAAACCGTAAAGGTAGTAAATAGGCATGAACCCAACATAAAGCAGAATCTGTCTGAAAGTTAATTTCTGTGTCTATGGTGGTTTCAATGGGTTTTGGGTGAGTTTTCTGCAGGTTCGGGGAGTCTTGCAAGCAGCAAAAGACCGCGTGAAGGTGCTTTTGCGCAAACGCATGGCAGAGTTGCATGCGGTGGCTGCCGCTCTCATCAACCAAGAGACCCTTGACCAGGCGCAAATCTCCGAGATCTGCCAGAAGGCTTCAGAAGATTCCACTCCAGAACCTTCGGAATTCCAAGTTGATGGAACTGCAGACGCGTCGCCTCTGCCTGCATGAGGGGGAGGCTTTGTGGCTTGGGTGCACTGCGGTGCGGGGTGAGCTTGCCCGTGCTTGCCGCCTGTGGCCACGCGGTACAGCGAAGGGTGGAGGAGTTAGATGCAGTGCGGGTGATGTTTTGGTATCCTGGTGGCAGATTATCAAGAGCAGAGTTGTTGTGTGGTTGGATGTATTTATGAGTTGTGTAACATGAGGTTGCCGCATTCTCTCTTGCGTCTCCTGTCCCTCTCCACTACTGCAGTGCACTGGGGTTGTCGCAACACTTGAGTGTGAAACGTGGAATGTGTCTCGCTTGGGCAGACAAAGTGTTGCAGGCGACTTGTGGACTATTGTTTACACAAGCAACGTGAACAGGCCTTCATGACGGGAGTACAGGTGCACCCCGACACGGAGGAGCGTATGATTGTGTTACAAAACCAAGGATTCAATTCGTAACAGATTGCCTTTACAGAGGTCACAGATTGCCTCTATGCAACATTGATCTCTGCATGCAACAGATCGTGTAGCCCACTGTCACGATTTACAGAATTCCAGTCTTTACAGGGAGTAAAATGCCCCGTGCTTGACATTTCCACTGGGAGAGTAAAACTTACATCGATAGTGGACCGGAACAGTAGCAGTGGTCGAGTGCCCTGTTATGATTCTGGACGAAATCTACTACATCAGTGACATCATCGCTCCTAGCTGTAGAGTGTGACCACCGTTCCTGGGTCGGGCACTTTTGGTAGTAGCAAAGAACCTACCAGCTGCAGTTGCGAGGCACCGCATGTACTCCATGCATATGGCCTGCTTGTACATGAGCCCGTAGCTGTAGGTTTGAATGGTGAAGGAGTAGAATGTGGTTTGTAGAGCCATTGTGCACGTGCCCTTGCACATGGACGTTGTACTGCCGGAAGGTTTCGCATTTGTGACGCCGGGAAACGGGGGGTGCCGCAGCGCCGGAGGTAGCGGGGGAGTTTGGGCGGAGGTCTGTGTCAGCTCCTCCTGACACAAAGGGCCTGTTGTTGATGTAATCAAGGTCACTGACAACTGAAACATGTAGCGCGAAAAGTCTCAGTGGTCAGTGACCTTGATTACATCAACAGCGGTGGGCACATCTTTACAAACGGGAAGGTAGAGAATAGGCATGAACCCAAATAGCCAAAAGGAGCTCCAGGGCCGGTGCGCACAGTATAAATATAGGAGAGAGAGAGAGAGAGAGAGAGAGAGAGAGTGTGTGTGTGTGTGTTAAAAAGTAGAAACCAAAAGGTGTGTGTGTGTGTGTGTGTGTGTGTGTGTGTGTGTGTGTGTGTGTGTGTGTGTGTGTGTGTGTGTGTGTGTGT